>CM075850.1:119827271-119958294 GCA_037975125.1 Latrodectus hesperus | reverse complement strand
TCTAAAACAATTTAAAATAGGTTCATTTATATGAGATTAAAAATAAAACTTTTTCACCAAAATTTAAAAATAATAGGTAAAGAATCGAAATTTTGAAATTAAGCACAAATCAACAAATATTTTCTGAATTTACATTTTATTCATCTTATATTAAATTATAGTTTGTAATCAGTGACTTACTTATAAAATATATTATATAAATTAAAAACATCTAAAAATTTTTAGATGCTACCACAATTGTTATAAATGAGGTAGATAACATTGACATCGAACTATAGTTTTTTCAATTTTAAATTATTAAAACTAAAAAATTTTTCCGAGGCATTATACTGAAATAAAGAACAATTAAAAGAATTTATCATTTGAATAAATAAATTAGATCAAAATGTACTGCTAAAAAAATTATAATTATCAAATTATAAAATAAAAATTAAAGGCTATCAAGAAATACTTACATGTTTTCGAGGTGGTATGAAAATTAGTAGAGAAAAACAGTAATAAATAAAATTTTATTTTACTATTTATAATATTAAAAATATTCAAACTGAACACCGCACAATAATAACACAATACAAATTATAATTATGAAAATGATTCACGAAAAATTGTTATAGTATGATTATACATTATGAAAATATATGTAAATTCTATAATTAATCACGCGCTTGCGCGAGCACGTTAAATTTCTCGAGAGAAAAAAATAAACACGTCGCCATCTGCCGAATACCTGTGCAACTTAGATGCTAAACCGCCATCTATTAGGAACTTACATAACTAACCAATAAATAAACACTAATGTCGTATAATAAATATTGATATCAATAATTAAGGGATAAATACTATTCTATCTTTTAAGTTGGACCATATTATAAATGGTTACAAAATTTTATCAAAATCCGTTCAGTAGTTTCGGAGTTTATCGGGAACATACATCGTGACACGAAATTTTTATATATATAGATTATATATATATATATATATATATATATATATATATATATATATATATATATATATATATATATATATATATATATATATATATATATATATATATATATATATATATATATATATATATATATATATATATATATATATATATATATATATATATATATATATATATATATATATATATATATATATATATATATATATATATATATATATATATATATATATATATATATATATATATATATATATATATATATATATATATATATATATATATATATATATATATATATATATATATATATATATATATATATATATATATATATATATAATATATATATATATATATATATATATATATATATATATATATATATAGCCCTCGTATACTATATATATACGAGGGCTACTCTGAAATTTTCGAGATACGCGCAGACGAGAATTTACAAAATAAAAATAACGGTTTAATTTTAAAGTATAAAGTATTTTAACACAGAAGATGATTTTTTTATTGACTTACTTACACTTGTTTAGCGTGGAACAAATTTTAAACAGAAGAGAAAATGGAGTTGACGCGAGAACATTTTCGCGCTCTGATTTTCTACGATTTCAAAGCAGGATTCAATCAAGAAGAATGCGTTCAACGGTTGCAATTAGCATTGGGTGAGGAATCTCCAGCTCCTGCTACTGTATTCAGATGGCTTAGAGAATTTATAAGAGGTCGCCATTTTCTTCAGGATGAAGAACCCACAGGAAGGCCGCCGTCGGCAGTCATCCCGGATTATGTGTCTACCATACGAAAAATGTTAATGGATGATAATCGCTGTACCTATCAAATGATACAGAAGGAACTTAACATTGGATCCGCAGCCATACACAAAATCATTCATGAAGAATTACATATGAAAAAAGTAGTTTGCCATTGGGTTCCCGATAATCTAACTGAGCATCAAAAAGAGGAGCGTGTCAGAATCAAACTCTTCATATGCTGAATGATGGTGGCCACGGCATCATTTCTAAAATTGTAACAGGTGATGAAACGTACATGCCATTTTTGACGTTCCAACACGTCAAGAGAGCAAAGTATGGGTCTTTGAAGATGATCCCACGCCGACAATCGTGAAAAAACAACGCGCACTGAAAAAAATGATGTATGCCGTTTTCTTCAGAAGTACGGGATGGGTCAAAGCCATCAAGCTGGAAGGACAGAAGACAGTAACAACAAACTGGTATACCACTCAATGTCTTCCAGAAATTCTACAAGAACTGAATGTTAGGGGACTAATGCTTCACCATGACAATGCATCTTCACATACAGCTGGATTAACAGTTGAGTTTCTTAAACAAAAACAAATTAAAGTGATTGAACATCCGCCGTATTCACCTGATCTAGCTATGTGCGACTTTTGGTTATTCTTTAATCTAAAAAAGAACTTACGTGGACATCGTTTTCATTCAGAAGAAGAGATTGATGTGGCTATAAATGCATTTTTTTCATCTATTCGAAGAAATGAATAGCTTGAGGCATTTAATCTGTGGAAAATTCGTCTACAAAATTGCATTGATGCTGGAGGAGACTACTTTGAACACACCTAAAATTTTGTAAGTATAACTTTAAAAACCTAGTTGTATCTCAAAAATTTCAGAGTGACCCTCGTATATATATATATATATATATATATATATATATATATATATATATATATATATATGCTTGGATATAGATATTCAGCTTTAAAAATATTAAAATACGAAATATAAACAATAATGTTTTGCATAAAATAATATTTTTACTATAGGTTTTTAAATTTAAGACCGGTATTAATTGCTCGTTATTCATAGAAATAAAACTTTCAATTGCAGAATTGTTCAAATAACATCATGAAATTCTGTACTCAATGAATGAAAATATAATACTCTATTTTAAAAATGTGACCTTAAAAATATTGACCTTTTTAGAAATTCAAAATCATAAATTAAATTTTTTAAGTTATTCCCATATAATTCTAAACAACTGTAAAATATTCAATACGCATACATTAAATTAAATCTTGAAGTATATATTTCTTTTATAATTTCATCTTTTTTTTTAAATAAATAAATTGTAAAAATAAAGTTCAGAATTTAGTACTATATTTGATCACATAAAATTTTGTTTTCTGCAAAATATTAATTTGTCGATTTTTAAAACTAATAAGGAATTATCGGCGTTAAACGACTGTTTAAGAATAATGACATTAAACGACAATAATATATTTCATCCATCTGTCTTCTGTAAAGTGCCGTTTTCTCTTCCATTTTGTAGCAACAATAACTTCTTTAATGATTACCTCATGGCTAATTCATTGCTCGTGTTAATCAACATGATTCATTTTATAAAAATTCCAAGAGAATGTAGAAATTTCCGATTATAGCGTTCGGCATACCTTATTAATGTATTAACTATGAAAAGTGTGCATCGTACAACGCATTAATTTGTCTGCACGTCTTGGAAAGAGCTCGCTTTTGTACACCAAACTTTGGAAACAAGATATTACTTATTCATTATTATATTTAGCTCTATCTTTAGGCTGCGTGATGGCAGGTACTCCAATTATCAAACGTGGCTTATCTTGGAGTTAATAATAAAACATCTCACTCGCGTAATGCGTGAAGAATGAGTGCTTTCAACTGTACGAGTCGAAACAAACATTCTGAGGCAGCTGGAATTTTTATTAGAATTATTCAGAGTAGGGTTTATGACATACTTTAAATGATTTTTTAATCGCATTTATTTTCCATGTAGGAAAGATATGATAAACATTAATTGATATTATTTCTATTCGGTAATATTTATAGTTATTATTTAGGCGTTTCATATAAAGGAAAAATTATCAGATCAATTGTTCCCGGAAATGAAAGAATAAATTTAGGCTTGGTTACTTAGGGCGTTCGTTCTCGTAATCGGTAGGTAGTGAGTTCGAATCCCGAACCCATCGAAGATCCGTCATATTCAGCAATGGTGTCTCGATCACGTTAAATGGGTCGTGTTCGTAATGTAATCCATGTGAAATGATACCTTTGCTGGTGGCTGGCAGGTTTGGGTACATTCTGTTCCTCAAGAAAACCCACCAAATATTGAAGCTACGATGGCACACCCACTGGCTGCCCCACCACGTGATATCATGCTGCCCCTTGAAAAGTGTAAATCCTAAGGACAGTAACAACAACAACAAATGAATGAAATCTAACTTATGTCACGCTGTGAATATTACACAATATATATAAAATATGTGCAACATATAATCCATAAATAAATACATTTTTGCTATTGGTTTTTTCTTTGTGCATTTTTCACATAAGAATCAGTTTTTGTATGTAACATTAGTTATTCTAACACTACGCAATTTTAGAACATGCACTCTAAATTATTTGGAAAAATACTTGATACAAGAATTTAATACAGAACTTAATTTCGCATAGATAAAAAAACTAGATATTTTATTTAATTATATTGTTATATTTTGTAAAGTTTTTTTTTTTATTCTGTATATGTGAATAGTTTCGTAAAAAATTGGTAACTCTTTATATTATGCGTAATCGAAAAAATATATTT
The DNA here is from genome assembly GCA_037975125.1 of Latrodectus hesperus. Lineage (NCBI taxonomy): Eukaryota > Metazoa > Arthropoda > Arachnida > Araneae > Theridiidae > Latrodectus > Latrodectus hesperus. Next base: position 119,953,736 of record CM075850.1, on the reverse strand, counting down.
TCAGTACATACCAAATAATTGTATATAAATGTTTAGTGCAACAATTCCTTTGACAAAATTTTCATGAAATGAGACTCAAACAAGCATATCAGTTAATTCAAAAGAAATACTCTCGCATCCCGAACCCTCAAGGAGCGCCCTCTACCGCTGTGCAGTAGAACTCTTCAGAGAGGGCCTGAAATTCTGAGAAGGCAGGACTTTCGGCACCTAATGACTGTTCCCTCTCTGTATGTAGCTGTAATGTTTATTTTAATGCTAATCTCTGCTGTGTGTGTGGTTAGATTAAAAATAAAAATATTTCTACACTGAACACTGTGACCCTTTATTTGTGAAATATTTAGATAGCTTCCTTATAACATGGATTTAAGAAAAGTAAATTGTTAATCATAGGATGTTTTCATAATTTTTGTTATAAAGGGTCACAAAAGTCTCGTTTAGGATCATAAAACTACAGATGAGAACATTGAAAATGATGCAGAATTCATTAAAAAAATATGTTGCAGAAGAAGGAAATTGTGTTCATTCAAATTTCAGTACATATATATATATATCGATAGATAGATACGCTATCTGACAGAAAGTATCCGGATTCCCAGTGGTATGGACTTAGAGCTTCTGGAGACATATATCAACATTGTTGGTCCCCCTTTTCAATCGATGACAGCCTGCGCACGTCTGGGAAGAACTTCCTCAAATTTTGATGGTGTATGGCCATAGGGATTGACTTCCAGGTGTGGATGACCCTTAAAGAGAGTGCTCGCAGTGAAGAGAGTCGATTTGTGTTGCTACACGCTGTCATTCTTCCCAAAAGTTGTTCAATGGGATGAGAACGCTAGATCATATTTGAACACCTGTTTCGTCAAACTGTGTTTGTGCAAGCCTTGATCTGTGAATGGAGCAGTTATCTTGTTTCCAACCAACGAGATACACCCCCACACCATAATATATTTATATATATATATGTATGTATGTATCACTGACCTAGTTTAATTCTCTGTGAAAAATATTAGCCGTGTTTTGTAAGGACAGTTTCATTCTATCCATCGCAACTTCAGCTGCTATTGACTCTGTGTCTTTGTCCTGTTTCAATTTATGTTTCCGAGTCGATCCATTTCTATGCGACCATTGTTTGAATGCATTTATGCTTCACAGACATTTAAATGCGATCTTCTATAAGAAGAAACGTTTTTCAGCAGCAATTTTCCAGTAAGAGTCCTGAAAAGTAATCCGGGGCTTTTCAGAATAGGCCGTCTGCGAAGATGAACAAATTGCTTTCCTTCCGCAGAAATTCGGTATCGATGAAACAGCAGGATGCTCTCAATTGTATCGTAATTGAAGCTGGGCTATTCTAAAGAATGATTTTATGTTATAATGAATATATAACAACGACGTCGTTGAGAAATAGTAAAACAATGGATTTATTTTCCTTTGAAATACTTTGAAAATTTTCATACCATTTTCACGCTAATTGGTTAGTTAATGTGGTTAATTTATTATAATTAATTAAGCAATTTTGGAAATAATTTTATGACCCATCAGTGTTTTTAATGATAATTTTCGTAATATTGGAGTTCACCTAGTATTGCAATAAAAACATTTTTCAGGGTGGAAAATTCGAGCTTAGCTTCTGTATAAAAACGAGAGATTTATGCTCACTTCAGCATCCACTTCTCTCAAATAAGAATGCCTAGAGGTCTTCTCCATTTCATCCCTTGTGATTCAGGAATCAGGCTCACTGTTTATGCAAAAGATGCCCGGTGGCGTTATGGTAGCGCTTCGGTCTTTCAAAGCACAGATTCGAGGTTCGATCCTTGGACGACCAAGCTGGACTCAAACTTTCTTCTGTGCAGTGGATCTATAAAACTGAGAACCAAGCACGCTGGTTTCATTTTAGACTGACTACTTGACCAGTACTGTGCTTTGCATCGCAGGGCCTTCTGTCATGAAAATATTTATGGGCACTGCAAGCCTTGACTTTCGTATGCGGTGTCATGTCTCTGAGGTTACTTTAATTTACGTAAAGTCTTATGAGGAGACGAAATATATAATAGATATTTAAAGTAATTTAAAATCATTTCCAGCTATTAGTTTGCAAATTTCACGATATCAAAGTGATGTATGGGATTGGTTCCTTTACAAAATTGTGCCTTGTTTTAGCGCCATGAAAACTCTTCAACAGGGTATGATTCAACGCTCAAGGAATAAGAGATGGGAGATTCTGGGGGAGTAGAAAACTGTTCCCAGTTTTCCAAGAAAGACTGCTAAAACTCCATTGAGAGGACTGGCTGGACATGACTGCTTACGAGGACATCTCTATAGAACTAGAGTAATTTTGTGTCCTTGATAGAGTTCTATAGAACAAGAGTCATCAAAGTGTGTTTTGTGTGATTGTTCTCCACCACTGATTTTTGAACATTTAAATAATTGCTCCGCACTTTCTCAGAGTGAGGACATTGTCAAGAGTAACTTGGAGCGTTCGTGAACTAGTGGCTAAAGCTTTCACTTTGACATTTGCAAATAAATTTAATAATAATATGCGTAAGCTTTTTTGAAAAGAGAATCGAATCAACATGGAATTTTAAATGAGAGAAAATAATAACATGTCATTTGTTATGCTTTGGCATTTTTTGAATAGAACTATCTGATAAAGATTCGCTATTTTTTTACATCCAAATTCAACTATCTGAAAATAGATAGCATAGAAATAAGCATCATTTGCAGTAAGGCGCTGTATCTTTACGTCAATATACGTGTGTTCATGCGTTTAGACACACATGTATTCAAATCAAGACAACATATCTTTCTTATAACAAAACAAGTAGCATCGCTAAACTGTGTTGTTTCGTTTTCTTTTTTGCATTCAATAGAATATTTACAAAAGAAGATTCTTTTGCGAAACAAGTGGACTTCTTTCTCAATTGAATCGATTTATTTCCAGGAATCTGGGATTTGGTTCATCATTTCTGCAGCATAAAAATCTAATAAATGCTTCCGTAGTCAATGGATTGAATGGAAAGCCTTCCTGTGGCGCAGCAGAAATATTCCTTTCTCCCCAAAAGACTCGATGACACAATGTTATGCTCCAGTATTATTTCTCCCTGAAAAGAAATCGGAATAGAAAGTGTATAAGACCTTTCCCCTCGTCCAGCGCATGCAGAATTCATATTTTTCAACTATGGAAAAACTTGCCTAGATTGATGAAAAAATTAAAATTCGATTTCTTTTATTTATAATATTTTTAAAAAAAGAGAACACTTTTAATAAAAATGAAACTATAAGCATTTGTTATCGTTTTGTAATAGATGACAAAATATTTATTTTGCTTGAATATTTTTTTGTATTACAGAGTGTGTCATGTAAAAGTTAACGCATTAAATGTAATTTATGAGATATGATTAGTTTCCTTCACTGTATGTGCTGAAAGTGCCCTCCACCCACCTCACCACATGTTTGTGAGTACACTTGAGGAGATTTATACGTATTCTTGAGGCCATGGTAGCATAGTAGTGAGGGCAACAGTCCGGAAGGGCTGGGTTCGATCACCAATGCCGCCAAAGATCCATCGAGTGCATGCGATATACGAGCTCGTTAAATCTGTGGAATCGAAAGTACTGTGGTCGGTCGTTGAGAAGTTACCATGGGTGTAATGGTCTGTAGAAAATTTCCCTCTCGTTCTCCTTCAGATCAATGTCAAAATAAAGGGAGTCTATTCTTTGGTGGTGCCACCTATCGGAGCAGTTTAGAGCAAAGTCATGCTTTCACTTTCGTGGTGCTCTGGTTAAATGAAAAATGCACCTTACTGACTCAAATTCGCATATCCAATGTCATAGCAAGCTTGGCTTGTCCAAGTATTAAAAAAGTAACAACAACAACATATATATTTTTGTCAGTTCTTTTGTTGTGATGCTATTGATGACATCCTGCATCCTAATTTTGAGTTCCCTTTAACAGTTCCCCCAAGTAAAAATCTCAAGTGGCCAGGTGAAGTGACCGAGGTGACCACAAACCTGTGCTGATGACCTTCTCAGGTGTAAACACCGCATGCACACGGGACAGTCATGATCTGATCTGGAGGTGTTTCTCTTCTGGAATATTCGAATAAAATTCTTATGGGATTCCCAAATCGAAATCACTGTTCGCTATCATGTCAAAGAACACGGGGTTCACACACAGGGATTTTGTTGGCAAAAACGATAATGTACGAATATAAGCAAATTATTGTAAAAAGCGCAATCTTCTGTAATATTACAATAGGCCGGCTTTTTTCCCCTTTCCTTGGATAATTCATTTACATTTTGAAATAAAATTTCAAATCTAACGATGGCTATAAATCTAGTTTTTAGTTAAGAAACATTGAATAACTCACTAAATAATAAATTCTTGAAATTCAACTGGCAACATCTTAAGAAAAAGGAGTAGAGAAAATAATAAATATTTCTTTTTTGCTTACAGAGCAATGAATCATGTTATTTCTGTGTAGAAATCATAAATTAGTGGAAGTACATAAATAAATGTATATAAAACATATTTGTTAAATATTATTTTTAAGTTTTTCTTATTTTTTAAAATATCAATAATTATTATCATTAAAATTATTTAAATAATGTAAAAATGAAAAATATATACATAAAATGCGTTCATATAGCTAAATGTAGATGCCATATAATATTTTATTCCTGTTAGCAATTCTCAAACGATAAATGGAAACAACATAATTCATAAATGCTTTATGTATATTTGTAAAAAGAAATGCGTGTTCTCAGAGATGTATTTGTAGCAACAGCAGCTAAATGAGTCGGGTGAAGAAGTGATACAAAACATGCAAGTGGAATCGAATTTTAAATTTGGCCGATTTATATTACATATAAGTGAAATAGATGTAATACGTGAAATTAATTGTAAAAAGTGAATAAGTGCTATTTTTGATACTTGGACAAGCCAAGCTCTCTATGCCGGTGGATATGCGAATTTAAGTCAGTAGGGTCCATTTTTCATTTAACCAGAGCACCACGAAAGTGAAAGCATGACTTTGCTCTAAACTCCTCCGATAGATGGCACCACCAAAGAATACACTCCCTTCATTTTGACATTGATCTGAAGAAGGAGAAGAGAGACATTTTCTACAGACCATTACACCAATGGTAACTGCTCAACGACCGACCACAGGACTTTCGATTCCACAGATTTAACGAGCACGTACATCGCATGTACTCGGTTTGTCTTTGGTGGCATTGGGAATCGAACCCAGCCCTTTCGGACTTAAGGCCGATGCACTAACCTACCACTTGCCACGCGAATAAGCTTAATAAGCACATAAATTTGATAAGTGGAATATTTAGAGTTTCAGATACCTCGCACTCACCCACTGCGGTCTCGTGGTAGTACAACCTTCTACGGAACATAAGATGGAATCTTGATCCCAGCTGTTCAATAGCAAGAGACGGGTATTGCTCTACTGCTTTCTACTTCCCGTCTATAGGGCCTGGTTAGTTAGGACATTTAATATCGAATGGTTTCGAATCCGAATCCAACCGAAATCATGTACACTAATTGCCACTTAGGCACTAAACATTTGTGGAGGTCGCAATGCCCTTCCAGTGAAATGATATCTGAGGCAGGCCAAGCATCAGAAGGTCTTCTGCTTGGTTTCTGCTTCTAAATGACGAAGACTCTCACCCGGCGACTTCCACTGACTGGTTCAGAACTAGGTACGGGGAAGTATACTGTTGCAACAACACGCCTGTCTGTTGGGGTAGGTGCTCGGGAGATTTCCCTTCTTCGGACACGAAATTACAAATACGGCCTACAGTTTATCAAATGTCCTACAGGGGCAATTAACACGCTGATTATTAAAATGCCTCTCAACTTTCTTCAGCCATTTGATTGCCGACTACGCGTTGTCCAAATGCTGTAGCGTATGTTTCACTGAAAAGATATATTTCTGAAGTTTTAGTCATAATTCACATATTGAAATCTGGAAAACAAAATACACATTTGCATTTACATTAAAATTCTTTGAAAAAATTACAGTTGTCCTGTTATAGTTATCAAAACCTTTGATGTGAAATAATCATTATAAATACCATTTTCACAATTTAAATTGTCCAACAAATACTTTTCCAAAATACTTACAGTACAGTTATTTGAAAAAAAAATATTTTGTAAGCTATATATGTTGTGAAAAATTCATATCGAAATTAATAGACCCAGTAAATGAATTGGTAAACTTAAAAATATGATTATTATTTTCATTTATAACTTAAGTTGTATTTTTATTCGAAATTTTCTTAGCTTAGATTGATTTATTATCTAAAAATTAAATAAATTATTGTTATTTAATTTAATATTTAAGTTAGTGTTAATTTAAATATTTAAATATAGAGACAAAATACACCGAAATTTATTTTAAACTTGCAATAAATTATAATTATATAATATAAAAAAGCCTTTTTATCAAAAATTTACTTGACAAAGGAATGTATTATAAGTTTGATAATTCTTTCAAAAAATAATGATGTTCTTGTGTAAATACTAAATAATGGCCTGCAGAATCATTAAAACTTGTAAAAAACTCATAATTGGAACGAAAGTACCTTATAAATAATTCGATCAGCTCAAAAAATAATTGCTGCTAATGTTTTTAAGCAATATTTTTACTCAGGTTTGAAAAAATCATAAAAGTTCTTAAAACACTTTCCCTAAATCGTAAAAGTTATAGGGTGGTAAATTTTACTTTTATTCATACTTTTTTTATAGTTAGATCACGGGTAAAATTGGACGGTCTCAAAAGTTTTAGTACAGCAATTTGTTAAATAATTTCACAGGAATATTAGAAAAAAATATATGACCACATTTAATACTAAATTTCTTTAATTGATTGTGTAATACAGTATTACAAAGAAATGTAAATTAGTAAAAATAATCACAGAAAAACTGTTTAACCTTTTTCTAATCCATTAAACATTCAACGTAATAATTGATTTTGTTCTGAGCAGAATTTACAATAACCTTCACTTCAAGAAAAAGTTGTTTATCTGAAAGACTTGTTCAACCGACCCAAATGCATTTCTATGCTTCTGTTATCTGCCGTTTGACTTTTGCATGAACATCGAAATTCCATTTACTACGCATACGCTGCTAAAACTACAATTATTTTTTTTCTTTTTATACATGAAAGAACTTTAAAGAATATCAAATCTCGAAACAAAAAAATTATAGAATTTAAATTGTTTTACTTTGGTTTCTTCTTTACAGCTTGTTATATACTATTGATACATCATCATCTATATGAGCCATTCTTTTTTAGCTTCTATACTTCCTTAATATATATATATATATATATATATATATATATATATATATATATGGATTAGTTTAATACACTAATAATACAACGAATTTGCATTTTAACAATAGTATATTAAACATTATTTATTTACAATTATAATTGCAAAAAAAAATATGAATGTAACATTTATATTTCGGAATCGTTAAGGTTCAAAGCACGTCTTAGTTGGACCGTCTTCTGATATCAACTATCGTTCCTTTTCTAACCATTGACACCAGGATCGCTGTTGAAGCAGCAAGCACTTGATGATGTCATGATGTTGAAGTGCGTCATCGGGTACTCCATCTCTCTCTCTCTCTCTCTCTCTCACACACACACACATACATATATATATGATGTATATGTATATATGCCAGGATAGACTTTCTTCGTATTAAATGAATTACATAGTTTAGTTTATTTGGCTGGCAGCAGAAAGATTAGCTCTCTGGTCTTATATTCAACATTTTGTGAGTTCGAGTTTCGTCACAGATGTCAATGCTAAGAGTGGATCAAAATCCACTTTACATACCATAACAAATCTTGTCAAATAAGTCATCATTTGAAATAGTGATCAAAGAAGAAGAAGAAAACTTATCCGACATATTCATAAATGTTAACTAAATGTTACTAGTACTCTAGTTTTCAATTCAATAGTTCGTGGATTCAATACCCGCATCGAACGTGGATATTTAAAGTAGCTTGGCTGACGCTTTAATCTGTGGGTTCTTCTTAAATTAGAATCCGACCATAAAATGTGTCAGTAGATAAACAAAATACCCATGAATAGCTTAGTATTTCTGAATTTCAGCTCAGCAGCTCATTGGCTCGATTCTCATATCGTTGATAGTTGATTCACTGGATCAGTTTCCACTTAAATTGAGTAAATCTTATCGTGAAAAATGTGATCCTATAGCAACAAATATACTCACAGCATTTTTTGGAGCATAAGTTCGATCTCAGCCATTGTTAATAAACGGGAGAGGGATCTTGCACTTCTGCATGCACATTCATCGGGGTGGGTGCTTGGAACTCTTCCGGAATTTCTACCTTGCAGCATGTGAATAAGGCGCATCATTTATGTAAACTCCTTCCGGTAGGATGCTAAAATGCCTGGCAACAGCCTTCGGCTGTCCCTCACGTGATGTCAAACAAACCAATCTCTGAATACCTGTCACGTTGTTAGCTTAATAGTTAGCCTTCTAGCTTTTAGTTCAACAGTTCGTGGGTTCGATACACCCTTGAACGTGGATGCCTATAGTGCTTGAAACCCACTTAAAACTGTAACACCCGATCGAATAGCTTAACGCAACAAAAATAATCGCAGAATGTCAAAATATGAGTATCAGACATAAGAAATAATATAGGCTTAAAATATATTCAAAATTGTGTATTCCTAACTAAATACAAAGTTTTTGTGTATGTGTTTCGTATGTATTCATATCCGTATGAAAAGTGTTACTGCGAGATGAGGGGGACGCAGTGACTCACTCCTACAGTGTGCCTGCTGATTTCGAGCTCTTTGCAATAACGGAGTCGAAAAGGCATATTCCTCTCTCATTGAACGGAGTCATAGAATCTCGTAGAGTTATGAACTACTGATGCACTGCTACTGCGAAATATGAAAAAAACATAAATTCAAAATTTTATTCTAAGAAAAAAATCAGTTTTCGAGCTAATTTTTTTACTCTGAATGGATAATAATAATAACTACTTTTATTTTATAATCAGCTATAAAATCATAATGCATTTTCTGTTTTAACATGCTAATTTAAATATCGATTTTAAAAACAAACATAAATAACTTCCTATTTCTAAGTCCCAGTTGGCCTGGTTAAAAAAAGTTAGCAGGATCTATACCCGACTCACTGAAATATCTATCGTGTTCACAAGTGATGGCTGGATCACGTAAAACAAATCTTAGTCTTATTTGTAGGGGTTGTTGCACCAGCATGTTTTACCAGTTAGATAACAACAGCCGGGTGGAATCTTCTTATTTTTGAAGCAAGGACCAAGCAGAAAATCCCCCATACTTGGCCTGCCCCCCCCAGAAGAATCATTTCATTTGGAGACATTACGACCGTGCCCAGTTTTAAACGTGCCATAGCCACCTTTTGCGAACACGATGGATCTTCGTTTAAGCCGGGATTCGAACTCACTTTCTAAGGGTGGGAGTTCAAGCTTGTGGATTTTTTGCTGTGTTGTTGTTGTTGCTTATCCTCCATGTCTGACGGAGTCAGACTAGATCCACGAGTTCGTTGACGGTAAGGAAGTCGAAGACTAAAAGAGGATTGCTAAAGAGATCCTCCCTAGAGAGACCCATGCAATCCAAAAGATGCTCAGGAGAAGCCTGATGATTTTGGCACTTGGTGCAGGTGACGAAAGTTTTCCTGCCCTCGTTGAAAGTGAGGCACTTAATATGACCGCTAGCAAGTCTTGAGAGAACAGTCCGGGTACGTCTGTCACACGGGAGCGGATTTTTTTTTTTTTTTTTTTTTTTTTTTTTGCTGGGTCCTTTTATTTTAATCATAAGGACCCATCCACTTTTATTCTGTGTTGAAACAACCCCTCAATATAAGAAGCCATTATTTTTAACCCTTCTAATGCCAAAAGATATATGCTACCAAGAATCTCCGAAAAATGAAAAATAATTTCATATTTCATTCATTTTAAATAATATCACAAATAGAAACAAATTCTGTTGTTCAGGATGAATGTAATTTCGTAAAAATGAAAACATTTTATTAATAGATCAAACGACACTAGCGCTGATGGTACAGGGATCTGTCCATTCTGTTTGCCGAAGGGGAGCAAAGTACAACAGATAAAACTTTTAGTTTAAAAATACTGATGCCATTTTTAGATTACAAAATAATTCAAATTATCTGTTTAACAAATAAAAAATGATGCTATTAAGTACCAAACAACTTTAATTGAAAGAGTTTCGAAGTGAAAAAAATTCCTTTTTATTTATAATGAGTCAGTTAATTGAGTCGGTACTGTGTATATTCTACAAATTACTCAAAATAAGCCATTAAAATTCAGAGTTCTGCAACTATTATCATTAATTCCACCGAATAATATTCGCAGAATCGGAAATAATTTCAAATTTCTGAGATTATCAAAGCTGTTTAATTCAGAAGTGGCATTCAATCATGTTGAATTACGAACTACGAGCTAAAGTGTAATCCACTTTCTAACTATTAAGGGCCATTAATTTGGCGAAATGCCTCTTTGGGTGTGCCTCCCTAACAGGAGTTAATGGCGCCACTGGCGACAATCATTCTGGAGAACACCAATTAAATATTTCTCAATATGACTGTTTCGAATAACCATTAAGAGGAATTATAAATGCCTTTCCGCCGACGCAGGAACACACACACAGGCCATTCTTTCAGTCGGAAATGGTGACCGACGCATCTCGCCAAAACGTGAATTAGGTTTGCAAAGGAACGTTATATAACCTTCTTAATTGCCTTAAGCAGTGAACTTCGGATTTTGTTATGGTTGGGAAATTAATCATCCATTTATATAAAAGTATGAATTCCAAATAATGTTCTAGTAAAATAGGAAATGAAGAGTCAAATTTTATTCTCATAAATAAATAGTATATCTATTTGTATACAAAGTGGATTGTAAAGTTCTTTGTGGATCTTTATCTTTCAAACCATGGGTCGGAGACATAATTTTCATTGAAAAGTTGTATTAAATGAAAGGAACTTATGTGTTATGTCATTTTTAGACTGAAAAATCCAACTGTTCGAAAATTGTAAAATCTAAATTTTCATAAAGTACCCGGATCCCTACGACTATATTTAGAAACTTGTTGCATTTCCTATCAAATCCAACAAAAATGAGAGATACTTAGGTTCGAATTTTAGAATTTTCTCTGCCTACTTTAAGGTGTCGATTAAAAATTAATTACTATAATTCAAGAGTAAAATGCTTGGAAAACGACCTTAGAAAGAAACAAATTTTTTCCCGTCCGTATATGATGCATATTTACAGCCACCAGGCAATATGCACTATGTTTGAAGCTATGCAATGCCACTTAAAATTTAATTGGCTTTAAAAATTGTAACAAAATAAATAAAGTTACGAACTACAAAATTCCACAACATTATATTTATTTCATTTATGCGAATATGATAAATTGCGAAATGAATGTACTAAATCCTGTAAAATGGATGCACTTTACTTTGAAAAGCAAAACATAGCAAAATATGTGTGAATACTGTATTAAGAAAATCCAAATAAAGAAAAATACATTAAATTTTAGTAGTACTGCATATATAATCTTCTCAATGTGTACAAATTATTAACATAAAGCTCAAATTAAAAACCTGTACAAACAAAATTTCAGATAAGATGAAAAAATATCAATATCATTTGTTGACAAAAAAGAAAGCAAAGTATTCCCTCAGCGTTACATGTGTTCAGATAGGTCACCATCAGGTGCTAAACACATTTGCAATCGTGAATAGAGCTCTAGTTGCACGTCAGCCAGTGTGGAAAGAGTTACGTTATTGTAGTTTCCGAAAATCTAAACAACTTTTTGGTTGCTGTTGTAGGTATTTTTCTTTAATACAATCCCGGATTTAAAATCTGAGGTCCGGTGATCTGGGAGCTATTCGATATTGCCCCAACGCGTGCCCCAAAACATTCTTGCAGAAAACATTTCATTTGTACAAGAAATGAGGGGCCCATCATGCTGAAACCACCATTGAGGCAGCTTTACATGCTAATGTACTACAACGGTATGCTAACTCGTAAAATGTATGAAATGTATAATTTAAGCGACTTTACTAAGCTCTATTAAAAAAGTTTTCATAAACATCTCTGTCTTTTCGATTTATTTACTGAAAATAAAAGGAATGCATGAGGAGGGGAAGATCCTGGATGAAACCATCCGAGGCTGACTGACACAATTTCCATACTTTGACACTAGGTGTCGTTGCTATAGCTCCAAACATCAGGCATGTGGCATTGTGGCTATACATAAGCATCATATATAATTTGTTTCAGTCGAAAAGAATGTTTTTCAGGGATTTAACTCTAGAATAATAGTAATTAACTGTACAGCCGATCTCTTTAATTAGACAAAAAATTGCAAACTTTGAAATTAAATATGTTGGTTATTTTTTTGTCTTATAGAATTAAAAAAATTTTTGTTAGATTTGTCAGGCAAAGGACAAACTTTTCCGAAAATATAGTCACATAAATATCGGAAGTCTATATAAAAATTTAGATTTTTTAAATTTTGCTTCACCAAATTTTTAAATCTAAAAGTGACATAACTTGAAAGTTCGATGCATGTGAAACTTTTTTCCAATAGAAATTTTATGCTTCGATCAATCTTTCAGTGATAAAAGCCAAAAGAAAAGATTACTTATATATATATATATATATATATATATATATATATATATATATATATATACTATACTATATATATATATAGTCTACTATATATATATATAGTAGACTATTAGAGAAAGTAAGGTAGTTTCCTCACAGTATACCTCTAAATTTATCTAGCAGTTAGGTAACAAAATTAACAGCTGCGTCAACACTCTTCAATCTGAATCATGAGCTCTAAGATCTTCAGGTGAAATGCTCATGGCTCAATTCCAACTGTTGAACTGTACACACTTAAAACTAACGGTTCCGATTGAATAATGAGCAGATAACAACCGTGAATCAATAATTCAACCAAATTCTTCGGCTAGAAATTTTATTTCTGTCATAAATCGAATCAGTATCAATAACTTTGGCATTGCAAGAATCGAATCAGTAGTCTTTTATTCGCAAACACGTCGCTTTTACTATGGAGGATATGACAACATTGTTTCATATATATATATATATATATATATATATATATATATATATATATATATATATATATATATATATATATATATATATATATTTATTTATATATATATATATATTTATATACATATATTTATATATATATATATATATATATATATATATATATATATATATATATATATATATATATATATATATATATATATATATATATATATATATATATATATATATATATATATATATGTATAAAATTCATTTTAGAATGACGCTCAAATAAATTTGGAATTTGATATAAAATATTCCCGTTTCTAATGAATGATTCAAATATATAATGAATTAGAAGGATTTAAATAGCATATTGAAATAAAAAAAATTCAGCGGTGACGATAAATTCTGTAAACAGATAAAAAAGATTAAAATAAAGCAGTATTTACTATCAGTTGAAAATATTCTGCAAAAGTTGATGTGAAATTTGAAAAACTGTATTTGAAAATAAAACAAGAATAACTCTTTCGAGAGATAACAGCATGGATAGAAGTTGCGTTTTTTGTGAAGCAATCATAAAGCGTGCAGCCTCCGTTTACGAATCATAACATTCCACAGGAAATAGATAACGCTTTCATTTCCAGTGGATTTAATATAATTTGCTTCTTTTATTTTTAAATTGCTTTCATTTATTTTACTGTGTGGGCCAACAAATCTTTATTTCTAACATTTCATTTAGTGGGCTGTTACTGTTTTTTTCGTTCTAATAAACATTACGATGGAATTGCACGTGAATAAATCGACGGAACAAAATTGTATTTTTTTCGAGTATCAACAGCAGTCAACCAGATTTGTTTTTAAATATTTTAATAGTAATAAATTCATCGATAAGTTGTAAAAAGGATATTTTCCCAACCGATTTAGTATTTGATTAGCTAAAATCATACATACATACCTGAATCATCAAGTTTATTATCAGTTCCTTCTAATTAATATGGTAATTAAAAATGTAATTAGTTGTTAATTAACTATTTAATGTTACAGTTAACGTTATGATATGATTATCATTAGACAGTAAACTTTAGAATGATCTTTTTTGGCCAATACTATGATTTCTTTTTAATCTCATGTTAATTTTAGAACAATTTTCCATTGCTAAAAATTTTGCTTTCAGGGAATGTAATTTTTTTTGTTTTAAAAGTAATTATTTTAAATTAAGAAATATTTCTCATTCACAAAATGTGGATGCAATATTTACTCTTCGTAAAATGTCTTCGTATTTCAAGATGCATTATTATGTTATCAACTAATAATTTTATAAAAGTTTAATAAAATTTTTGCACAATGAATAAAATTAAAGCAATGTTTATTAATAATCATATATTTTATGAAAGAATTAAAAATTTGTATAGTTTTCTTATCAATGACAATGAAATAAATTGTTCCTTTGTTAAATGTGAATGGTCAAAAATGAAATTATGGATTAACATTACTTAAACTTCTGTATTTAATGTGAATGTATTTTTGACATTTAGAAATAATATTTTGAGACTTATTTCAAACTGTTTAATTAATATATTATATTCAATGTGCGAATTATATGTCATTTGTTTAAATTATTATATCTCTGCGTTTTAGCATTTATAAATATTGATGTTTATCAATGTATGTTTCATATAATGCCGTCATTGCTGATAAAAACACATAAAAATTAATAATAACTTAAGTGCAATTACATTACACATAATTTATTATTAATTTTTACAAATGTAATGTTTCTTTTTTGAGGGTGAACGCAATCGTTCAGTTTCAAATCCTGTGAACTGAAACAAACTAAAACTCAAACAACTTCATTTTATTCATTTAACAATAATTTTTAGCATTTTAATTTGGATACACTTCATACGATTATATGAACACATTTAAAAATTATATGCATGCAATTATAAAAAACCAGTATAAACTTCACCTATATAATGTACCAGGAAAATTGAGATCACTATTGAAATAAATATATTCTAGGGAAATAAAATATTTATATTTAAAAATTTCAACTATGTTTATTTATTTGCATTAATTTAAACAAGTAATTATTTCATTTCTAATATTTATTTAAATACTTTTATAATATTTCGAAGTCAATGTTCATAATATCACATGCAAGCAATCGGAAAATTTTGGTCCCGTAACAAGTTAAACTCGCCAATTTATTCTTGCCAAGAGAAGTTACCCTCGCCAATTTGCACTCACCGATTTCAGCTGTGGCTCAGGTGTTTTTCAAGATCGAAAATTACAACGTACGATCCCTAAATGCAGCTCAGGTTGTCTCCCATATCATCGCCAAAATCTCAATGCATAATTTAAATATTCAACATTAAATCTAATGCAATTTTCAGTAAATTCTCCATTTTCTATTTAAAAAACGCAATCTTCAATAATAAACAATTAATTTCCTATTTTAAAGGTACTTTCATCTTTTAATAATAATTAAATGTTATTCTTCTAAAAATTATCACTTGTGTGAAAATAATTAATCTGAGGAATTGTATGAGAGTCTTTATAAGCTGTTAAAACAATTATGATGCAATTATTAAAAAAAATTGTGTCTTACAGTAGAATGTTTACGACAGTTATAAAAAAATTCCTCTCACACAGAAAGACATTAGCAATAACTAGAAATTAATAATATCAACAAGAAATTAATCAAAATTAGATATCTCGGCAATGCTAATAAAAACTTAAATCTAATTCCAAACTATTTATTATTGAAAGCTTTGCAGTCTTTAAGAAATAAAATTTTGATACGATCATTTGAATTTCATTATCGGTATCATTTAAGTTATTTCTATAATTATTTTGTCTCCACAGAGGAAAAAAGGAAATAATTTAATAATAAATAGTATTAGAATTTAGCACATAACAAATGAAACCTAGTGATATCGTCAAGGCTTGACTTAGACTCATGGAGCAGAAACTTCCTTGGGGGCCCCCTTCTGCTTCACAACAACAAATTTTCTCTTCGATTTGGAGCACTCACTGATGTGTGGGCCCCTGGCAATTGCCTCGTCTGCCCTTGCCTTATTCGTGGTCGGAATTTTGTTTCTAATCGATTTTAGAACATATTTTAAAAACATTAACAGGTGTCGTGGTTGAAGAGAACTCTGATTTCCCGATGACAACGCTTAGCGTAGTGGAAAATTTAGCTCTTGGAAAATAATTTATTTATATTGAAAGGAAAAGGCAATTCATCAAGTATGAAAAATATGGGGAAAAATTAAAACAATCCAGTTGATTTAAAAAACAAATAAACAAATAATATTCTTCGGGAGTTTTTTCTTATATAATAATTTAAATGACTTTATAATTTAACATACAAAAACATTTTCTCTTCAGCTAAATTTTTAAAGTTGAAATTGATTTATAAGCCCACTATTCATTTTTTTGTCTAACAAAATGCGATTATATGATTGATTTTTTAAATAATTTGCATTGTAATTTAAGAAACTGTTTAATTTGTTTCGAAAGAGCCCGCGAAAAAAAAGTTTTAATTTTAAAATACACACACACACTATATATACATAATTTAAATATTCTTAAAAAAAATTGCTTCTTTTTTTAAGGAAGTTAGTTTCGAAACTTGTACAGAAGAAATGTTTCACAATTGGGAAATAAATTTTTTAATATAAGTACTTTTGTCTCAAATTTGAATTTATATAAGCAGCTTAAGACAAAAATTCACTTTCTCATCAGTCTTAGAAAAAAACCAATTTTTGAATATCAATGCGATTTATTCGGTAAATAGTAAAGTTCTTGTCGTTTTCAATGACCCAAAGGAACATGACCTAGATAAAGTGTAGCCTATTATTAGTCCTCAAAGTAACCACCGTCGCCATCCTTCTGCCAACGTGTCTTCCCGTTGTGCCATCCACTTGAGGTAAAACTCGGGGGGTTTTGGGCGGTTGGCGCAAGTTAGTTTCCTTAGTGAAGGATTTTCCACGAAAATGATTGTCCAGGGAATGAAAGAGGCGGTCATCTGATGGTGCTAGGTAAAGTGAGTAAGGAAGATGGCAACCAAGTCGTTGTATGCTATTCCTGGCCACCGTGTGGTATGCAGCGTCGCGGTATCGGCCAAGAACAGTGTACCCTGTCGGCTCCTTCTACTGCAATGCACAGTTTCCAATTACTGCGAGTACACACACTGGATGTATTCGGCGACTTTAAGCAGCCTCTGATGAGCCCACTTGGAAGTGGTAAAGCAAACAGCATCGAACGAGCTCCTTCTACACGTCTATCTCTCTCTCCTCTTCAGTACGAGTTACGACTGATGAATGTGCACGGTGACTCTGCTTTTATAACGACTGATATTCCTACTCTGGACTGACAAGTGTCTCTATCACGTCATATAGTAATTTGCATACTTATTCATTCAATGGCAATGTAAAAACGGCAACAATTTTCTTGTTTATATTTTCTTGTTTAAAATGAAGTATTTTATAATTTAGTATAAATTTTTATAAATTATTTGAAAACTTAGATTCAACGTATAAAACACCCCCTTTCCGTTTTAAAGTGCCTTTTTTATTCCCGGCATGTTGGTAACTATATTTGGGCTTTAGTATTTCTTTAAACGATACAGATTTCTAAATATTCAAATAAAAATTTTTAAAGAAAGACAAATTTGCTTATGGTGTTATGAAATAAAAATTATTAAATTTTATTTATAATGATTTGAAAGGGACATTCGCTTTCTGAAAAGATCTGCTTCTTGGTGGACGTCGTATGTAATTGCAGCAATACAACGGAATTAGTCTCTACTGACACTGAAATACTTCCTGTGCAAATGCTCTTGATTTCATTCTAGAAACATTCTAAAATTATCAATGCCGATCAATGAAGAGCATGAAATTTATGAAAGAAAAACATTTGCACTGCAAACTGATCACTGAAACTCTATGTTTTATTCTATTTTCTTTAATTTTTCTCTATTTTTGTCTTTTTTTCATTTTTGAATAACATGTCAGTTATTATTTTGGAAAGTTTGATATTTTATAAACTTAAACACTTCATTTTGCACGTTTGTATATATATATATATATATATATATATATATATATATATATATATATATATATATATATATATATATATATATATATATATATATATATATATATATATATATATATATATATATATATATATATATATATATATATATATATATATATATATATATATATATATATATATATATATATATATATATATATATATATATATATATATATATATATATATATATATATATATATATATATATATATATATATATATATATATATATATATATATATATATATATATATATATATATATATATATATATATATATATATATATATATATATATATATATATATATATATATATATATATATATATATATATATATATATATATATATATATATATATATATATATATATATATATATATATATATATATATATATATATATATATATATATATATATATATATATATATATATATATATATATATATATATATATATATATATATATATATATATATATATATATATATATATATATATATATATATATATATATATATATATATATATATATATATATATATATATATATATATATATATATATATATATATATATATATATATATATATATATATATATATATATATATATATATATATATATATATATATATATATATATATATATATATATATATATATATATATATATATATATATATATATATATATATATATATATATATATATATATATATATATATATATATATATATATATATATATATATATATATATATATATTTATGTGTGTGTGTGTGTGTTACTTTTGTACTACTATTTAATGTTTGTTTTTCTGCCTATAGTTGTCTTCCAATCTGCCATTAACAAGTATAATAAAAAAGCAAGTATTTCAGTAGATTGGTGTTCAATGACTAACATTAAAATTGTCCATTTTATAAGATCATCACCAAAATTTTGCTTTGTAATTCAATAATATTACCTCCCCAGAAAAGAAAACTTTGAATCACATGCTTTGGTGTCACTTTTTCCTCGGTAAATCTCTTAATGAATGCAGTGTTGATTAATAACATTTCATGGTATATTTTTCCCCTTTATTTTTATCAGATTTTTTTCGGCCGTTTCTCTCTGCATGCATTGGAAATTTTCATTTGGTTTTATGCTATGGTCGTTTTTGCAAGTATTTGGAAACTTTGATTTGGTTTTAATTTTTTCGACCGTTTCTGCACGTGTTTGGAAATTCTGATTTGGCTTAAATTCTTCGGCCGTTTCTGCACATATTTGTAAACCTTGGTTTTATTTTGTTTTTCGCCCATTTTTGTACCTATTTGAGTGTTCTATGATAATAACATAATAAAAGGAATATATTCTTTTGCAGTAGAGGAGAAATCGGTCTACAATTTTCTTCAGCGTTGAGGGTATAATTTCAAAATATTGGTTTCTGTACATAAAAAGCTGTTTCCGTTTAAATAGGCTCGCTCGCTGATTACCCTTTGGTGCCCATTGATCATTGATTGTTGTTCATTTATGGTTGATAACTTAGTTATTTCGTTTCTTTACGCATTTCATCATAGTTTTTATTAGTGACAACCTAAAAAAATCATAAAAAAGTTATCCTTAAAATATTATTTTTATTTTCAAATTTTCCTCTAATATTCGTGTTTAGAATATTCCTAAAGCATTTTAAAGCACTCTGTTAATTCATCTGCTTTATCATAATAACTCATTTACACATTCTATTTTCTTCCATTTTGTAACATTCTTCTTTACATTTATTCTTCTAATTTAAAATAATATCTCGTTTACGCATTCTATTTGCTTCTATTTTGTAACATTCTTCTTTACAATAATATCTCGTTTACACATTATATTTTCTTCCATTTTCTAACATTCTTCTTTACATTTATTCTTCTAATTTACAATAATAGCTCATTTACACATTCTATTTTCTTCCATTTAATAACATTCTTATTTTCATTAATTCTTCTATTTTACAATAATATCTCGTTTACACATTCTATTTTCTTCCATTTTCTAACATTCTTCTTTACATTTATTCTTCTAATTTACAATAATAACTCATTTACACATTCTATTTTCTTTCATTTTGTAACATTCTTCTTTTCATTAATTCTTCTATTTTACAATAATATCTTGTTTGCACATACTAATTTCTTCCAGTTTCTAACATTCTTCTTTACATTTATTCTTCTAATTTATAGTAATAACTCATTTACACATTCTATTTTCTTTCATTTTGTAACATTTTTCTTTACATTAATTCTTCTATTTTACAATAATAACTCATTTACACATTCTATTTCTTTCATTTTGTAACATTCTTCTTTTCATTAATTCTTCTATTTTACAATAATATCTTGTTTGCACATTCTATTTTCTTCCATTTTCTAACATTCTTCTTTACATTTATTCTTCTAATTTACAATAATAACTCATTTACACATTCTATTTTCTTTCATTTTGTAACATTCTTCTTTTCATTAATTCTTCTATTTTACAATAATATCTTGTTTGCACATTCTATTTTTTTTCCATTTTCTAGCACTCTTCTTTCCATCGAGTCTTATATTTTTTCATTTTAATACATTAGAACTAAAATAATACAAGAATATAAACTTATTTTTTTTAAAAAACCGATAAGTACACGATTAATATTATTACGAAAAACGTTTGAAGAATTTATATATTTTTAATCCATTGACCCATCCATTGGTTAGGATAATGATATAGTTTGGTTGCCACATCAATAGCAGAATGATGGTAAATGCATCAATGTGAACTGCAATTTAATTTTTTTTATCCAATGGCGGGCACACAAGGGTGACTGAACCCTATGCCACAACAAGGCCAGAAACTGCTACTCATTTGTCGTTACCCAGCGGGCACCTGTGAACCAAGTCGCGGAGGCGAGTAGCGTTGCCCGCGCCATACCACCACAAACCCGTTTATAGGGTGGGCCACATTCATATATCATCACAGAAGAAAGGACAGAGAAAGAAAGTAACATCCATGCCCAAACCGGGATTCGAACTCAGGACCCAAAGCCCAGGAGTCAGGAACGCTAACCACTCAGCCATCGCTCGGCACAATTTAAAATAGATTTGTGATTTCTAAAAATAATACATTTAAAATAGGAATCGAACTGATGTCCTGTTGAATTGAAGTTTAGAATGCTTGCCCCAGGACTGTCATCTAGATATGTAAAGATTAATAAAAACTTTATGAGAAAAATTATTCGTATCTAGAAAAAATTGGGAAACACATCTTAATTTAAAACTCGCTTGCATAATGAATTTCAGAAAAAATTAAGAATCCGTAAAATTAAATGCAAAATATTCTTTTAATGTGTAACACATTGTGGTTGATTCTAAGACGAGAATTAAAAACCACTGATAAATTTCCATCATTTTTTTGAAAGTTGGTATTCTTAGTTAAATTGTGTGAGTGTGTGACTTACCCTTAAATTTACATCTTTATTATTATTATTATTACGTAAATGGATCTTGCCTTGAACTTGGAATAACTCAAAAATAGTTTGAAAGACAAAATTTTTTATTTTGTACATGTGTCATTATTTGAAATGATCACATTTCAAATTTCGAAATTGTACAGTATTTTTACGTGTTTCGAAATATCTTCAGATGTTTAAAATATATGAAATTAGAGTTACTTTATAAAAACACGTGTGATGTGTTCATTTGGAAATAAAAAGCTATCATTAGTAATTATATACATTTCAATGAAATTGTAATGAACTCATAATTTACATACGTTTTCTAACCAAAAAAGCAATATAAAAATATATTGACTACAGAATATATTTAATTCAAATAAAAAGCGAAAATATTTTGAAAGTATTACAATAATAGATTTTTTCAAGGGAATGCGCAAAACTG
The DNA here is from genome assembly GCA_037975125.1 of Latrodectus hesperus. NCBI lineage: Eukaryota > Metazoa > Arthropoda > Arachnida > Araneae > Theridiidae > Latrodectus > Latrodectus hesperus. The sequence continues at coordinate 119,931,567 of CM075850.1, read as the reverse complement.
ATTATAAATATGCTGCTAATTAAGGAAACCTTAAAATAATAATACAAGGTGTTCCGCATAACATTTTAGTTGTATTAAATATTTGTGAAATAGTCTGTTGATTGTTAAAATTATTATATATATTTAAAAATAAACAGATATTAAGATCAGACAATTATTTTATTTACCGAAATACATGTATTTCAAATTTCAAATATTTATTGCATATTGATTATATGAAACGTAATAAATACTGCTTAACATTAAAAGTATATTAAAAACAATGTAAAAATAACACTATGTTAACAGATTTGTTTTTCACTCTAATATTTTACGATTTCTTATATAAATATCTTAATTGATGCACAAATAAATTAAAATATTCATTTTTAAAATAAATACTTATAATGAATAAATAAAATTAAATAATTGAATTGTATAAAATTTTATTCTCTTCTGTTTTAGAATAATTAAAACGCTTACTTCACAATTAAATTATTCTAAGCAAAAAAGTTTTTAATCATTGCTTTCACTACAGCATTTTGCTAAAACTTTTTCAATCATTGATGTGTTGTATATGCTTATGCAGCTTTTTATGCACAAATAATTGTAAATGGATGATAAACATATCCTTTGGTCCTTCAAAAACTATTTTTAAAAGACAAACGAATAAAAATGTATTTTATTCGATTATTTACACATTAACATAAGGAAATATCGTTTCAAACAAATCTAATTTATTCGAAATTTAAAAATAAATTGATCTCCCTTTAAAAAGAAATGTCTTGATAAATTCTCAAAATGTATTTAGTGCTCCATGTACAAAATGATATAAAGTTTCATTATCATTTCAGTATATTACCATATCAATTAGCTGAAAAGTGAAATAAAGTTTATGAATAAAATTGCTTGTCACACACAAGCATAAAAGCATTCAAAGTAAAATATCTATAGAATATCTATTGATTACAAAAATTTTGAAAATTAAACTGTTGTGTCTGTAAGACACTTTTATGTTATTCAAATTTCACGTCTATATTGCCAGAAGATATATTTTTCGAATAGTATAAATATTATGATATATAACCGTCGAAAAAAAAACCTTTTTCAAACTAATAGAACGTATATTTAAAATGTTCTAAAGCATTATATATGCCTAATTACTCTTAGAATTATTTTACAATTTGAAATAAAGAACTCATATCATAATTAAGTTTCGATTAACTTTATGATCATTTTTATAAAACCTATTGTAATTAATTATATTATGAAGGTAGAGTTTTGTACTTTGTTATTTATGTTTCTTTCTAGATCATTTGCGAAATTTTGAAAATTAACTGAATAAATTCCTACTGGTTTAATTTGTTTTAATGAATGTGTTATTTGGTTGTTTAAAATCAATTTTTATCACAAAGCTTTGATGACGAAATAAGTTTGATGTCCAATTTTATTCTTGAAAATGTGAAATTAAATAAGTAAATAAGAAACCAGAAACTGAACTATCTTATTCATCAGTATAATGTATAAAAACTTGATAAGAAAATTATTGTAAATTAAAAATGAACGCTGTTATCTCTCTGACAAAAAATGTTTGATGCGAAAATTGCTGTTTATCACACTTGTATTGTTCTATTTTAATACTTATTTTTATATTTTATTTTGTATGCGATTTTTCACTAGATATTTTTTATTAATCTTTTATAGTTAAGAAAATTTATAGTTAGCATTTAATTTTGGTTACTTCTATCTTTTTGACAGTTCTTGATTTTCCTTCTGTCTGTGTCTTTCGGCAAATTTTGGCGGTTTCTTGTCTTTTCTTCTAATTTTGACTATTTTTTTATTGGCGACGTCTTGTGTTTTAAAATTTTTTTGTCGACATTTTACTTTTTTATTTTGAGCAGTTTTTAAATTGCCACATAGAAGTAGATTAGGATGTACTTAAGTTTCAATATGTTCAAATAGGAAATATTTGTTTTATACTTTTTTTCCTGTTGTCCACAGAGTATTAGAGAAAAAAATCAAAATGCTTCAATATTCGATTTTGCCTTTAAATATTTTAAAAGTCTCAAATATTTTTAAGGCATCCTTCTACATTGAAAAGTTTACTTTCAACTTCATATGAGAATATTTTTTTATTTCTGAATCTTGTATTTAGAACTATACTGTTTCCAAACAGTTGTCTGTAATACTGTTTATCAAACAGAAATCAATTTTAAAAAAATTTGTAAAAAAACATGTTATCTTTTTGAAGAATAGAACCGGAAGTTCGAAAGCGATAAAGAAAAGTAGTATTTCTTTTTTTTACAATTTCTTGAAATTTATATGAGTTGATATAACATGTAGATTGACAGCCATAAGTATGAGCCTGTTATTTGGCTCTCAAATTGGGATAGAACTGGCAACATCGTTGCTATCGTAAACGAAACTGTCACTTGGAAAGTCGATTTTCTCGCAACATCGTTTCTTACATGATCTCCAACTCTTCCCCTCCCTTAACACGATATCTCAAGTAATGAAGATAATTGTATGAAACTTGTGGTCTACATGTTTTATACAAGTGCTATGAAATGAAGCAAAAGTTTGAATAGAACTTTTTATTTACAGCTATTTTAAAGAGAATGTCCTGTGTACAATTTCGTAAAAATATCCATACTGCTGTATATTTTTAACCCTATTTTCTTTATCCCTTAGTATTTTTCTTAGATTTTGCTTCAATTCAAAGAACATGTTGTTGTTGTTATGACACTTGGACAAGCCAAGCTCGCTATGCCTTGGCTATGCGAATTTAAGTCAACTGGGAGCGTCTTTCGTTTTAATCAGAGCACCGTGAAGGTGAAAATACGACTTTGCTCTACACACATGCCATAGGTACCCGTTTATAGTGTAGGCAACCATTCACAACCCATTCATACAAGGAAAGGACAAAGACAGGATAGATAGAGAAAGTACATCCATGCCCGAACCGGGATTCGAACCCAGGACCTCCTTATCCGCAGTCAGGCACGCTGACTGCTAGACAAGTTGGGCGGCTCAAAGAACATTGCCACATTAACATTATGCTCAAATTAAATTAAGATTGAAGCATTACAATTTTCTGCAGAATATGAGCCGTCGTGTTAGAATTTCTCTAAAGTTTGTCAGAAAACAATCCATTTCACTAAAAGTATGCTATATATAATTAAAACGTTTTTTTATTTTATGCTTTTACATCATAATTAATCTGAAAAAAGATTCCATCGCGAACATAGGCGGATATCTTAAATTAGAGTCGTATCCCATTAAGACAATTTATTATTTACATCTCTCAAGAAATTTCTTTTTATTTGAAAAAATACCTGTAAATATTAATTAACTATCCCTCAATGGGGCTGAGATTACAGTATGAATACCCATCAATATTTAAAATTTCAAAGTATTTTTCACTTGTATTTGCTACTTTAAAATAGGTACTAACACAGTATGACTTGGCCGATGAATTGGCTAAGGAGGGAACTGCTGAAACAACTGAAAATGGTGGACTACTTACGCATAGTGAAATTTTCTCAAAGGTCAAAGCCGGAAACAGCAAGACTTGGAGGATCCCACCTACTCATGACTAGTACGAACAAAACCATCCTGGGGCTGCCCTGGAGCTGAAGGGCAATGGGAAATTGCAAGCCACCATTACCAGGCTCATTACTGGACATACTCGCACCCTTACATTCGTTCAGGGTCAGGTGTTCCCTGTGTGCCTCAGGTGTAATTTCCACCAAGCTTCTCCGGACCATCTGCCCTCCTGTCTGGGTTTGGAGAAGAGAGATCTTTTTGAAAACCCTGCGCTGGTTCGGGACTTTCTCTGGGCGAACGATCTACTGGACTTGGTCTAGATTGTACTAGATCAAGTGGAATAAGGAACAACAACAACTAACACAGTTTCGCATTTACTTCATTATTCTGTATTAATACAACATGCTGCTTTTATTTAAACTTAAAAAGTCACGTTTCGATTAAAGTTCAAATTTATTAATTTAAAAAACATTTTCGATTCTTTCTAAAATTTAGCGTTTCATAAAAATAAATTTTCTAACATTTAAGTTTTTGTTTTGAAATAAAAAATTATATGAATTATTTTCCCACAAGTAACTTTATGTTCTCAAATCTTATAATGTCAAAAATATTATAAGTATTTCTATTTCTCTCATCAAAAATATAATACTAGTACTGGATGTGTTAGATATTACTCATATCTGAACTTAAGGATACAGGTAGACAATTACTGATAATAAGTTAGATGATGAACTAATAAAACATAAATATTAGAATGAAATTCAAATTCCAGTCATCGGTATAGATTTTCTCAAGAGCAGTGTATCTATTCCGGCGTTCCTGTTATTTCGATTCTTTTTTTTTATAAAATGATTTATCTTTGGATACAAAATAAACTTCAATTTCTGGAATCACTTCGTCACATTGTAGAGAAATCTCTTTCCTCGGATCATTGTATGGAGGTCTGCAAATATATCGGCACTGTATTTTATGGGAGGCATATCGGGAGAATACGGAGAATGCCCATCACATTCCAAGGTGCAATTTTGTTATGATGGATTTGCAAAATAGTCACTTTCGACAGCTTCCCTGGTTATGGGAGTGGGTCCATGTTTGCTGCATGATCAGGATGACATATTGCTATGAAAAAATTCCTTTTCAATGAGCCAAGGCAGACCTGGTCCACCATCTGAATCGTCGACGCATTTTTGTTTTGGGTTGGCTGTAGCCAAGCGCAGAAACCATTGCGAGTAGGGCCTTTCTCATTGGCGCATATTGACACAAAGTGGTGAACGCACTGCTTTCGATATCTTAAAGATTTTCATGATATTACATAACTTCAAATTAATATCAGATAAAATTGTTTTCGAGGCTTTTTTTTTTACGTTTTCTGCTACAACTGTCCAATTGGATTGACTAGGGCATTTAATATTATTCATAGTTTTACAGCAGGGTTTCAATTCAGTAAATTACTTTTCTGTTATTCATCTTCTTAAAGCTCCAATAATATTTGCCATTCATTTACTTGAACTGTACTTTTTCCCTTTAAACATTCAATGCCATATCAACGTGCTAAATTCTCCTCTTTTTTTATTTACAAAAATAACATCATTAAAAGTTGTTAATATGTATCATCTGTATGAGTGCTCTCTCTTTCCACACTGGTGTCAGCAGCTCAGTAGTTGGAGGCTCTCTCTTTTCAAGTGGCCACAACAACAAATCCCTCCTCTATCATCTGGGAGGAGTAACTTTCTGGGGTGTTGTGGGTGCAAGGCTGAACACGCCTCCCTCGACTTCAGGTGATGGGACTTTCGGTTCCCGAGCTATCTTAATCATAGAAAATTTCACATCAAACTCAATAATTGCATCTCCACCACCAGACCAATAAATGCCGGCGTTCCGCAGGGAAGCATTCTGGGACCTATTCTGTATTTGTTTTACACTGCTGACTTTCCTATTAATGATGATAGACACAGCCTAACTGCATTTTATGCTGATGATACTGGGATTGTTGTCAGATCCAAAAATCAAAACCATGCAATTTCCAAACTTCAAAATAAAATTTCAGACATCGAAACCTGGTGCGTGAACTGGAAAATTGCAATTAATGCATCAAAATCTAAACTCATAGTCATTAGTAGAAAACCAGGAAAACATAAAATCTTAAATCAACTTTATATATTCGGACAACCAATTGAAAAAGTAACTAAGGCTAAATATCTTGGATTAATCATCAATAATAGACTTACCTGGACTACACATATCAAATCAAAAATTACTGCTGCCTGGCACACGTATTTCAAACTCAGATCTCTAATTGGACCACAATCAAATTTAAATCTTAAATTAAAAAGGCTTCTCTATATTTCTACAATCAGACCCATCATCACATATGCTTCCCCCGCTTGGTGTTCCTTCACCAAACAAGACTTGCATCTTCTAAATACCTTCCAAAATAAAATCCTACGCAGAATCATCAATGCTCCATATTTCGTTAGGAATAAAAATATTCAAAAAGATCTAAACCTGGAAGATTTATCGCAGTTCATACAAAAACTTAACATCAACTTTTATAAGCAAGCTTCCAAGTGCCTTGCAGGAAACTTCGATCAACTCTTCGACACATATATTCTCCCTGGGGATGCTCAAGTCAGACCTATTGCTGCCTTTTTCATATCAGACGCAATACTTTCTAACGCTTTTGCCTAATTCCTTGCTTTCATATCATCACTCATTTAATTTCTTTCCTTCATCTCATTAATTCAGATGAATGAGTAGATGCCTTCGGGCAGGTGCTCAGCTGCGCACAACCAACAGGAACAGGATTCATGCATTCTTGATTTTCTGAAATCAGAAACAACATGAACCCTAGTCACCTCTACGATTTTAGCTGAGAACAAAATATAATGCTCTCTGGGTATAAAGGGCAATTATATATCTGCGAAAATTAGACAATGAACTGGAACTTTTGGTTTCGTTATCTGCCAGAAGAAGGGTTGATTGGTTTGTTTTGGGTTACCAGAGACAGTGGTCCGACTCCTGGTTAATGGAAACAATCCTATTGTTAAGTGCCGAAATAATAATACAACTCACGGGAGATGTCTAAATTAAAGTTTGTATGTTAATGTGTGATAAATTTGTCATATAAACGGAATGTCATATTGTGAAGTCAACCATCCTGGAGGGATCACAATATTCTTACAGTTTATCCGTGTGTGAGAGTGCAGAGCAATATCATTTAATATGTAAGATAATGCTCAAAAAACTTATGTAAACCTTGAGCTTCTTGTGTAAAAAAGGCCTCATGCTGTTAGAATATAGAACACAATTTTATGCTTCAAAATCGTAATTCTGGATGCAGAATGTATTGTTACAAATTTATAAATAATGATTGTATTTGTCTTAAAATATCTCAGACAGATCGGAAATACTCACATTTTGTGTAAAAATTGCGGTATTTAGACGTATTGTAGTTTAAAAGCGGGTTTCCTAATGATTTGGGGACAGTTGGCGAGATTCTTGGTGACTTGGCGAGAAATAGATATTTCAGGAAACATGCATCACCTAATCTCTAGGACCAATATTTAGCGAGATAGCCTAGAAGCTTCCAGAACCTTGGCGAAATTGGTAGATTTCTCCGCCAAGTCAGGTATAAATACCGCAGCCCGACATGGAAGAGCTAGAGTTTTGTGAAGACAGTCAGTGAGTGAATACGCGATTAGTTGTGACTGCTAGTTGTTCTCTGTCAGAGGTATTTGAGACCTGTGATTAGAAGCTGTTTCTTATTATATCTGACGAATTGTAGCTGTATAATTGCGATTGTTACAGCGGGAATTTCTTATGTCTAGTGAAATTTTTACGAATAAAAGTCTTGTGTTCATTAAGTGGTTGCTTTATTCAACTCTCAATCGACACGAACCCCTTAAGCTCGGTACAGTATATATAGCTCTCTAGTTTTTAATTCAACACGCTAATATATAACTTAATATAATATTTGTTCACACGTTAATAACATAGTTAACTAATTCCCGAGAGAATAACCCTCACCTATTAGGAGTTATTGTATTACTGAATGCGAGCAAGTTTTATTTATAGATGACAACATTGAAGGAAACATTACCAACATTTATTTAAAGCGAACAGCACACCAGAAACATTAAAACACTTTTCTCTTTCGACATACATATTTTCAAAAAACACATCGGTTACCGTCGTTCTGTCTTTTCCATCCGTTGCCACTCCCAAACAGAGAAACTTACCTCTCGTGGAGTTTGCTCGTGACGCAACATCACTGTGTAAAATATGTGGTCATAAAGCAACAACATTATTAATAATTACAAATTTATATAGAATATTTGATATTTTATTTTAATTAGTTCAAATTCAAAATAAATTAAAAAATTTTCATAAATCCTATTTTAGTTAGAAACAAAATAAAAATATACTATGAATTTTCAATTAAATGAAAAGGTATGTAATGTATTGTCATTATTTATCAAAAATTTAATTAATATGATTCATATCGTAAAAATGTGTATTTATTATGAATCAAATCCTGTTTTGTTAAAACAGATATATATTTTCTTCTTACTATATTTTAAAACTTTTTATACTTTATTAAATTTACATAAGCCTTCATAATTCTTAAATAGATAGGTGTTGTTATCTCAAAATTTTATTTTTAGTGCTGAATTTTTATTTTTTTAAATCGAAATGTGACTAAACTATATCGAAATCTTTATCACTATATTTACTGGTTTCAACATTAATACACGAAATTCTTTCAAACTATGAAATATTTCATGTACATTCGACTAGAAATCAATATTTGCATGTAAAATAATTTTCATTTCTTTAAATAAATGAACGCATGCATCATAAATTCATAATAAAATAACTATAAATAGTTCTTTTTTTTCAAAATGGTATTTCAAATGTATATTTGTCTTGTTAACATTTTAGGGATATTTATTTTTCTCTCTATATTTTCTTAGAAAAAAAATTCCGAATTCTAATCTAAAGAGTTCTTAAAAAAGAAACGTTTGCCGAAAAATGTAAAGTTGTTATTTTTTTTTCTTTTACTTTCTTTTTTTTCGAAAACTATTTTGTGTTTCAACTGTTGGTGGGGACAGTCATTCAAATGCGACGTTCTATCTTGAAGTTTAGAGGCAGCCGAAAGCAAATGCTCGCCATATTTGAAGCACTCGCATTGTTTCTTAGTTGAGCAATGTAAAGTATATATACTCGAAAATAATTCGAAATGTACTTGCGCCATTTTATTTTCAGACACATTTTCTCATGCGTTTTTTAATCAGCTTATTTGCAAATGTTCCAGAGAATTTTGATTTTCAAAATGACAAATAAAATAAACGTTTCCGTTTACAGGAAAATATTTTTAAAAATTTCTTGAATAAGCAATATGAAATCCAGATTATTCATATGTTCTATTAATATATTCTAATGAAAATAATATATTTTATAAAACAATAACCGCTTAAAAGACTGTAAAAGCATCCATTTATTGTTTTGTTTAACAATTCAACCGCCCAACATGTATAGTGGTCAGTGTGTTTGACGGCGGGTAGGGAGATCCTAGGTTCGAATCCCGGTTCGGGCATGTACTTTCTCTATCTATTCTCTCTTTGTATGATTTGTATTTCCTTGTATGAAAGGGTTGTGAATGGGGTTGCCTACCGTATTAACGGGTACCTCTACCATGTGTGTACTGAGGAAGTCGGACTCCACACCAAAATGTGGTTTAGTTGTAAAAGTGGAGCAGCGTACCCCATAATGCCAGCCTAGCTAGCACAAGACAACAACAATAATTCATGGATTAACGTATTGTATATTTATGCATTAATTAATGAATACATTAAACTAACAATAAATTTTAATATAAAAATAATTTTAATTAAATTTTAAATTTTACATCATCCTTTTAAATGTTTTTATAACTAAAGATTTTTCAAAGTAATTTTTCTGTTTTGTTACTTTAATTATATTTGTGAGGAACATTTCTTCATTGCTTTCCTGTATAACAGTTCATATTCAGTAGATTAATGCATCAAAAGTACAACCTTAACCATCTTAGATTTAAAACAGGATTCCTAAAATTTATTAACATTATGATAAAAATATAAATACTTGATTAACAAAAATAATATTTTATTTGAAAGCTAAATTATATAAATTGATATTTTAAGATTATATTTGCGTTAAATTATTTGAAAAAGTGTAAAACAATCAACAATAAATTAATAAAAAAAACTATCGAAATTTTATTTGCTTCAATTTCGAAGACGCGCAGTAAATGAAAACAACATTTATTTACATTGGTTCGTTTCTTGCTAAGACGGGCAATGTGACGTCAAAACACGCGACTTCTGAGCTAACACTTGAAGGACTGTTAATTGGAAAACATTATATAAAATTCAACTTTGAAATCTGTTTGTTATCGTTTGCATATTTCAATTCGATACATGCATATGACGTCATCGGGCACTCGCGGACGAAATTGTACGTACGGAAATTGAAAGTAAACATGAGTTATGATTTATCATTTTATATATCTAGTAATCCTTGATGAATTTTAATTATTCGTTTGCGTATTGAAATGGGGAGGAAAAGAAATTAGAATTTCACATAAATATAGATTTGTAATTAAGAAAAGCATTTCTGTTTATGCATTCAATTTTCGTGGGTCTCAAAAGGTCTGCAGAAACGCATAGAAAGCACGTAAACAACAACAGGTTTCCCACCCCCAGTTTCTTTATTTTCTTCTCCTCGATATGAAAGTATCTGATTATCTGAATGTTGTCAAAAGCTGTAACCAAAACTCTTGGCGATTTTTCAGGGCTTATGTAAAGATTTAATTTCAACGAAATCTTAAATTCCTTTCTTACGGGAATCGTGATGATTTATCACTATCTTCTTACTTAATATATTTTTGTTTTAAAAGTATATTAAACTTCTAATTATAATTTGTATCAAACAATAAATTATGTTTGCAAATGCTAATTTAATTATTATTTTAACTAAAATAAGAATTAAGTTATTTTCAAACGATAATTTAATTAATTCCAAGTAATAATGTATTTTCTTTACTTGTTATTGATACAAATATTGCATATGACACCTAATTCAAATAAAAACTCTTGCAAAATGTGCCAAATATATAAATTGCATAGTCACCATACGAAATCATTTAGTTAAATATTAATTAACCTTTAAAAATAGAAGAACAGAAAATGTCGATTTAATAAAATCAGTTTTTTAAGCTTTAATAAACGAAAATAACATCTGTACACACAGTATAGCTATTTCTTATAAAAAATAAAAAGGATGATATATAATATAAAGTATTATAGTTTTGCAAGATGTGATATAAAATAAAGTATAATTTTAGTTTAATATAGAATGAAAAATATTACTTAAAATAGTGCTACAAATCGAAAAACTTATTTACGTTTCTGCGAAATAATGATCAGTTTTACATAGCACTAACTGATTCTGGCTTTGTATAGAAAAAAAGACGCAGTTTTTGAAGAAAAATAGTTACTGAAGAAAAATATCTGTATTCAATGTTATTATGAATGTCTAATATTTATTTAACTTTGTCCAAAAGACTGTTTCTCACTTTCAATTAAAGGATATCAAACCTAGATCAGTTTAATCAGACCAAATGAAGTATGGGAGCTCAGAAAATTCAGTTTATTTGCAAAGCTACTATAAATATTAAACTCGGACTGCTTCCATCTAGATTCCAAAACATTTTCGATCAGAGACGTATTGGGAAAACCAAAAACACTTTCTGAACTATAAGCCAAAATAAAACGTTTTAATAATCAGAAAAATGTTGTGAGTATAATCATTTTCTTGAAAATTGCTTTTATATTGCACGAAGGTAGAAAGAAAAGAAATTGTTCCACTCATATTTTTCTTTATCTGCGGCTTTCAAAAGGTGGAAAGCAGCACCCTTAAAATGATCAGAATGATTCGCAGGATACGGAAGTTACAGAGGCTGGAAATCAGTGTTGATAAAGGATTAAATTAATTAAAGATCTTTAATCAAACTTTCGAAATAAAATACAGTTTGCGATTAAGATGGCGATGGATCAACTGTTGCCAGTCGGAAGGAAGAATCTGGGAAATCATGATCTCTGCACATACAAATTTATTTTATGTTTAATATCAAGAAATAAGATTCGTGAATGAAAAATCTTTTCCTTCGCAGACATAGAATTCATACCATCTACATAAAGTTGGTAATGGAACATCTGTCTTTCTTTATATTACACATACAAAGGTGATATAAGAATATAAAATTAAAAATTAATTTTTTCTCCTCTTTTCATTAACAAAAAGATAATATTTTCAAGATGGAGTTGCAAATGAGATATTTTTCTTGTTTTTCGCAAACATAGAATTGATATCATTAACAAGGAATGGTAAATGAAATAACTTTCTTTTTTATTTTACAAACGCAAATGTGATATATGAATATAGAATAAAATATGAAATACTATTCTTCTGTTTTACGTTAATATAGACTTATTATTATGAAGATAGAATTGCAAATGAAAATTTTCTTCTTTTCCCAAATATAGAACTGATATTATAAACAGAGTTGCAAATAAAGTTTCTTTATTATTATTATTTTTTATTTATTTATTTATTTTTTTTTTTTTGCAAACATGAAGGTGATATGGGAACTTTTTCAACGGTATTAAAAAACTGCAGTTAAATGACTACATAAAAACAATTTTTTTCTGGACAGCAATCTTATATAATTGGTGCATTAAAACTGTTCACGAATGGCTTTTACATTAATGAAGTGGGTATTTATAAATTTACTTCATTTTTTGCTTGAAAGTTTTTAAATTAACTACATTATAACTTGTCATCAATATATTTCATTATTTAATCCATCAAATTTAATTTTATATGATGGAATTCTTTAGCATTATTCTATTGATAAAAAATTTAAAAATAACAAAATATAATAAATTGTAGAAGGTAGAAACCAAAATTATTTTAAATATATGACACATATTTGCTGTAATTTTGAGGGTATGTTTTTTATACGATTTCATTATTCATATTGTGAATCAATTTCAATCCACACTAAAAAGATACTCCCTAAAAAAGTGTAATTAAAATTTAAAGATTTATTTTGTCTTTTGAAGTTGAAAATGATGGTTACAATTATTGTGAGAATTTAATGAACAATACTCAGTTTTTTTAAATCTAGTGATCAGGGTGTTTGGTTACAAAATGCATTGTTTGTTGACTGCTATTGAATGAGCTAATACTAATGGCATGATAAGGGGGAGGATATCCTCTCCCATTGTCCGCCCCCTTTTGATGAGATGGCTATCGACATGAATGAAAGACAGGGGACGTGCTCCCCTCACTTTTAGAGCTAATGACGTCAATGGCCGTTGCCAAGACAACAAGAAGATTATTTCCTTTATTCAGCTAGTGATTCCAGCGATTTCACGTTGCCACTCTTCAGAAACAAAACTTCATTAGGATTGATTGAATTCGGCTCAAATGAGCTGAGCAGTTTAGGAACAAATGCAAATAAGTAAATAGGACATTAAGTCCAGCATATTGGCCATTTTCACCGTCATTCCGATCGCAAAACAAGATTTCAAGGATTTTTCTAATAAAAGTTGAGGCCTAATGGGCTTAAATAGCCATTTATACAAATGAAAATGAACAGATGTTAGAACCAAATTTAATGAGCTCGAACGAGGGTTGTTTTAAGATAATTAACTTTTTTTTATTGAAGACAGCATTTTGAAAATGCACTTTTTCAATAAATTTAAATAAAGTGACTTTCGCTAACATAGATGGAATTATACTTTAATTTTAAAATTTATATTTTTCTTGATTTTGCAGTGTTGGTTACTCTATATAAATTGGAGTCTTTGATTTGAAATCACTAACTCAAAGACTATAAATATTTGGTGTGAATATGGTCAGAAAAATAACTGTGTATGAAAATAGTATGTACCTAAATGAAAGATACTTATTTCGAATAACCAAGACACAATACTTATTGTTAATTATTGAATAACAGAATACGTATTGTGTATGTCCTCATAAGTTCAATAATATTTTCATTTCACGGGAATATTATAAGCTAATAGTTTTTTAGTAGTTGTTAAACAGGTTTTTTGAAATATAAGACTTTTTTAATAAATACACTGCTTATCTTAAAAATATTTCTTAGAAATCATTCAAAAATAACGCATTTAACTTGCTAGTGATTGATTATATTCATATTTTACAAAAAAGAAATATGTAAATCAGTGCATGATAGAAAAACCAAGATTCATTGAAAAACAAAGAAATTTATTCCTTGTTTATTTGTTAAATTTTAAGAAATGTTTTCATATGAATTTCATCAGATCTCTCTCTCTCTCTCTCACACACACACACACACACACACACACACACACACACACACACACACATATATATATATATATATATATATATATATATATATATATATAGTACTGTTGTCAAATAAATTAATTTTAATTGGTGTAAGTTTATTAGGTTATAAATTAAATGAAAAATCATTAAAATCTAAATTATTAAAAATATCAAAATCTCTTGTCAAAGATTTTACAATTTTATCAGAACTCGGGCGATTTCTTATTTTTAATAATTTAAATTTTATTAATATTTTTCATTTATTTTATTTGCCAAAAGTTCCTTGATTAAAACTAATTTATTTCACTATAGTAGTGAATTTTTTAATTTATTTATTAGCATTGAAAACTCTATTACTTATACTGATATTTTTGATAAAATTAATCACTTTAATTTTAAAGTTAAAAATTTAATTCATTGGAGCTTAAATATAGTTTTTAATGTTTACAGAAATGCTACTTTTGTATAGGGAATTGAACTGCATTTACAACATTCGCAATAGTTATAAATTCATTAAAAATCAAATTGAAAAAGTTTAGAAAATTAAAACTATAATTTCCCTATTAATTTCGCTTTAAATATGTTGGAAGTAGGAATGTAAAACTAAAGCAATGGATAGTTTTTACAAATATAGAACGGCCACCCAAGCATTTAAATTTTTACACAAGAATCCTGAAAACACTTACTTTAACATTATAATAATTTTATAATTTCTAAACTACTTTAAGTTTAAATTTATCGCATATTTTTTCAGTTTACTTTAGGCAACCATGTCTTTAACCAAGATGAAATGAATAAAGATTTTGACGTATTGTGCATTTGATATTCTTCTCTTTGCTTGGATTGCTTTGCTTTAGTATGTATATCATTGGCTGTATTGCTTTGATGTTTTCTTTTACTGATTTGGGTTTGGGTATGTTTGATTTGATATGCTCTGTTCAGTTTCAGATGCTTTATTTTAATTACAGACCGTCTTCGGGGTCATTGCCCGAACATTTTTAGACCTTTGTCCTTCGTGCTTGCCAGAAAAGTGTCTCTTATTTCCACAGCTGACTGGCTGTTTTCTGATGAACACACGTGAAACTTTTGTTTTTTAATTTCTCAATTCGATTTGCAAGGTTTTATCTTATGTGTAATTAACTTTCAAATTTTTGTGTTTTTTGTTTCACATATTTTTCAAATTATATCTTACTTTATTTATATTCTTGGCTCATCTATTTTTAGCTACTTTTGCCCTAGTTGGATTGCTAACTATATAGTTGGTACAGTGGGTGATCAGTTAACGAACATTATCAAGTACAAAACAATATTCGCGATCCGAATTGTTCATTAATCAATCATCGATTTACCACAGATTTTTTGTGAAACCGGTTTATTCGTTCTGGAGACTCTAAAAATTAAATTAGAGAAAAGGATGTATAATTTCTTTATACGTTTATTAAAAAAATAATACATATGTATAATTTTGCATCTTAATCAGCCTTTATTATTTTTTGTTTATGGGGCATTCAGGAACATGTCGAATGTGGATTGCTTTTCTTTCTCTTTTAAGACTTTCAGGAAATGATTAATAGAATTTTTGTTGCAAAGATTCCAGCCTTAGTAATACCATCTTGGCTCAGGTGCCATTCCAAGACCAACACTCGGACATCTTCCCACTTCGTCAACAAATAAATGAAAGAGGAGGGGATGTTCTATATGAAATCAGTTTCAGATTTGATTGAAATCGAAACCGAAACTGATGGTTTACTTTGACTACATATATTATAAATATTCCATTGGAAAAAGATTTATCGATATTGAAATTTGAAGATCTAAGCAAGCAACATTATTCCAGAGAGATGAAAAATGATTTTTGGTCCTTTCAGTTCAGCAACCCTGCTCATCATGCTTCGAGAGCCGAGAAATGTTCGTTAGAATTCCAGCGATTTCATGTTGCCACTCTTCAGAAACAAAACTTCATTAGGATTGATTGAATTCGGCTCAAATGAGCTGAGCAGTTTAGGAACAAATGCAAATAAGTAAATAGGACATTAAGTCCAGCATATTGGCCATTTTCACCGTCATTCCGATCGCAAAACAAGATTTCAAGGATTTTTCTAATAAAAGTTGAGGCCTAATGGGCTTAAATAGCCATTTATACAAATGAAAATGAACAGATGTTAGAACCAAATTTAATGAGCTCGAACGAGGGTTGTTTTAAGATAATTAACTTTTTTTATTGAAGACAGCATTTTGAAAATGCACTTTTTCAATAAATTTAAATAAAGTGACTTTCGCTAACATAGATGGAATTATACTTTAATTTTAAAATTTATATTTTTCTTGATTTTGCAGTGTTGGTTACTCTATATAAATTGGAGTCTTTGATTTGAAATCACTAACTCAAAGACTATAAATATTTGGTGTGAATATGGTCAGAAAAATAACTGTGTATGAAAATAGTATGTACCTAAATGAAAGATACTTATTTCGAATAACCAAGACACAATACTTATTGTTAATTATTGAATAACAGAATACGTATTGTGTATGTCCTCATAAGTTCAATAATATTTTCATTTCACGGGAATATTATAAGCTAATAGTTTTTTAGTAGTTGTTAAACAGGTTTTTTGAAATATAAGACTTTTTTAATAAATACACTGCTTATCTTAAAAATATTTCTTAGAAATCATTCAAAAATAACGCATTTAACTTGCTAGTGATTGATTATATTCATATTTTACAAAAAAGAAATATGTAAATCAGTGCATGATAGAAAAACCAAGATTCATTGAAAAACAAAGAAATTTATTCCTTGTTTATTTGTTAAATTTTAAGAAATGTTTTCATATGAATTTCATCAGATCTCTCTCTCTCTCTCTCACACACACACACACACACACACACACACACACACACACACACACACATATATATATATATATATATATATATATATATATATATATATAGTACTGTTGTCAAATAAATTAATTTTAATTGGTGTAAGTTTATTAGGTTATAAATTAAATGAAAAATCATTAAAATCTAAATTATTAAAAATATCAAAATCTCTTGTCAAAGATTTTACAATTTTATCAGAACTCGGGCGATTTCTTATTTTTAATAATTTAAATTTTATTAATATTTTTCATTTATTTTATTTGCCAAAAGTTCCTTGATTAAAACTAATTTATTTCACTATAGTAGTGAATTTTTTAATTTATTTATTAGCATTGAAAACTCTATTACTTATACTGATATTTTTGATAAAATTAATCACTTTAATTTTAAAGTTAAAAATTTAATTCATTGGAGCTTAAATATAGTTTTTAATGTTTACAGAAATGCTACTTTTGTATAGGGAATTGAACTGCATTTACAACATTCGCAATAGTTATAAATTCATTAAAAATCAAATTGAAAAAGTTTAGAAAATTAAAACTATAATTTCCCTATTAATTTCGCTTTAAATATGTTGGAAGTAGGAATGTAAAACTAAAGCAATGGATAGTTTTTACAAATATAGAACGGCCACCCAAGCATTTAAATTTTTACACAAGAATCCTGAAAACACTTACTTTAACATTATAATAATTTTATAATTTCTAAACTACTTTAAGTTTAAATTTATCGCATATTTTTTCAGTTTACTTTAGGCAACCATGTCTTTAACCAAGATGAAATGAATAAAGATTTTGACGTATTGTGCATTTGATATTCTTCTCTTTGCTTGGATTGCTTTGATATAGTATGTATATCGTTTGCTGTATTGCTTTGATGTTTTCTTTTACTGATTTGGGTTTGGGTATGCTTGATTTGATATACTCTGTTCAGTTTCAGATGCTTTATTTTACTTACAGACCGTCTTCGGGGTCATTGCCCGAAGATTTTTAGACCTTTGTCCTTCGTGTCTGCCAGAAAAGTGTCTCTTATTTCCACAGCTGACTGGCTGTTTTCTGATGAACACATGTGAAACTTATGTTTTTTAATTTCTCAATTCGATTTGCAAGGTTTTATCTTATGTGTAATTAACTTTCAAATTTTTGTGTTTTTTGTTTCACATATTTTTCAAATTATATCTTACTTTATTTATATTCTTGGCTCATCTATTTTTAGCTACTTTTGCCCTAGTTGGATTGCTAACTATATAGTTGGTACAGTGGGTGATCAGTTAACGAACATTATCAAGTACAAAACAATATTCGCGATCCGAATTGTTCATTAATCAATCATCGATTTACCACAGATTTTTTGTGAAACCGGTTTATTCGTTCTGGAGACTCTAAAAATTAAATTAGAGAAAAGGATGTATAATTTCTTTATACGTTTATTAAAAAAATAATACATATGTATAATTTTGCATCTTAATCAGCCTTTATTATTTTTTGTTTATGGGGCATTCAGGAACATGTCGAATGTGGATTGCTTTTCTTTCTCTTTTAAGACTTTCAGGAAATGATTAATAGAATTTTTGTTGCAAAGATTCCAGCCTTAGTAATACCATCTTGGCTCAGGTGCCATTCCAAGACCAACACTCGGACATCTTCCCACTTCGTCAACAAATAAATGAAAGAGGAGGGGATGTTCTATATGAAATCAGTTTCAGATTTGATTGAAATCGAAACCGAAACTGATGGTTTACTTTGACTACATATATTATAAATATTCCATTGGAAAAAGATTTATCGATATTGAAATTTGAAGATCTAAGCAAGCAACATTATTCCAGAGAGATGAAAAATGATTTTTGGTCCTTTCAGTTCAGCAACCCTGCTCATCATGCTTCGAGAGCCGAGAAATGTTCGTTAGAATTCCAGCGATTTCATGTTGCCACTCTTCAGAAACAAAACTTCATTAGGATTGATTGAATTCGGCTCAAATGAGCTGAGCAGTTTAGGAACAAATGCAAATAAGTAAATAGGACATTAAGTCCAGCATATTGGCCATTTTCACCGTCATTCCGATCACAAAACAAGATTTCAAGGATTTTTCTAATAAAAGTTGAGGCCTAATGGGCTTAAATAGCCATTTATACAAATGAAAATGAACAGATGTTAGAACCAAATTTAATGAGCTCGAACGAGGGTTGTTTTAAGATAATTAACTTTTTTTATTGAAGACAGCATTTTGAAAATGCACTTTTTCAATAAATTTAAATAAAGTGACTTTCGTTTACATAGATGGAATTATAGCATTATATTTTCTTTAAAGATAACTTTAATTTTAAAATTTATATTTTTCTTGACTTTGCAGTGTTGGTTACTCTATATAAATTGGAGTCTTTGATTTGAAATCACTAACTCAAAGACTATAAATATTTGGTGTGAATAAGGTCAGAAAAATAACTGTGTATGAAAATAGTATGTACCTAAATGAAAGATACTTGTTTCGAGTAATCAAGACACAATACTTATTGTTAATTATCGAATAGCACAATACGTATTACTACTTTGGTACCGTTCTTGCCTTTTTAATATTGGACAGTGCAGAAAATAACAGCGAAAGATAATCCAGTTAATTCCATAAAATTTGGTTTGGTTTGCTGATATTTTTTTACACAAGAGGGCTAAGCAGACAGGGACCTATAGTTTAAAGCGAATTATGAACTACAAGCAACCTACCCAAGGCTGGGATTCGAACCTAAGAGCTGTTGAACCTAAGATAAGGACGCTAAATTGTGATTAATAGTTTAAAACAACAGAAACTTTTGGTTATTTTCCAAAATACTGGGTCAGCAAATCGTATCGATTTCGTAAAAAAGTAATTTTAAATTATTCTAATATTATTAACAGACAAATTTTCAACCTTTTAAATTAAAAGTGCCGTAATTTAAACGAACATTTAAAAGTGAGTCATTAAAAAGCACAGGAATAATTTGCTTATTACATAGATTACTGTGTTTCTGAATGATTATCCACCATTCTGCCATCAAATTTTAGAAATGTATAATTTATTTACGAGTAAAATGTTTACTAGTTTTAGCTAGAATACATTGAAAAAGAAAACCTATTTTTACAGTTAAATATATCTTTTACAGAAAAAAACTATTTTAATTTCCTATAACGGACATTTCTTATAGTGAAATATTTTCAAAGTTTTACAACAATAGCATTAGAATTTTCCACATCTTATGTTCGTGTGAATTAGAATTTTCAGTTATTAATGTCCTCATAAGTTCAATTATATTTTCATTTCACGGGAATATTCTAAACTAAAACATTATAGTTTTTTAGTAGTTGTAAAACAAGTTTTTTGAAATATAAGACTTTTTAATAAATACACTGCTTATCTTAAAAAAATTTTTTTGGAAATCATTCAAAAATAATGCATGCTAGTGATTATATTCATATTTTACAAAAAAGAAAAATGTAAATCACAGTGTATGAGAGATAAACCAAGATTCATTGAAAAACAAAGAAATTTATTACTTGTTTATTTGTTAAATTTTAAGAAATGTTTTCATACGAAAAAATTTCATCAGATCTCTCTCTCTCTCTCTCTCTCTCTCACACACACACACACACACACACACACACACACACACACACACACACATATATATATATATATATATATATATATATATATATATATATATATATATATTGTACTGTTGTCAAATCAATTAGTTTTAATTGGTGTAAGTTCATTAGATTATAAATTAAATGAAAAAATCATTGAAATCTAAATTATTAAAAATATTAAAATCTCTTGTCAACGATTTTACTATTTTATCAGAACTCAGGGGATTTATTATTTTTAATAATTAATATTTTAATTATATTTTTCATTTAATTTATCTGCCAAAATTTCCTGATTAATTTATTTCATTAGAGAGTCGAGAATTTTTAAATTTATCTATTAGCATTGAAAACTCTATCACTTATACTGATATTTTTGATAAAATTAATCACTTTAATTTTAAAGTTAAAAAAAATTTAATTTATTGGAACTTAAATATAGTGTTTTTAATGTTTACAGAAATGCTACTTTTAGGGAATTGAACTCCATTTACAACATTGGTAATAGTTATAAATGCATTAAATATCAAATTTAAAAAGTTTAGAAAATTAAAACTATAATTTCCCTGTTAATTTCGCTTTAAATATGTTGGAAGTAGGGTTGTAAAACTAAAGCAATGCGCAGTTTTACAAATGTAGAACCGCCACCCAAGCATTAAATTTTTACATGAGTCCTGAAAACACTTTAACATTATTATAATCTCCTAATTTCTAAACTATTTTAAGTTTAAATTTATCGCACATTTTTTCAGTTTACTTTAGTCAACCATGTCTTTAACCAAGATGAAATGAATAAAGATTTTGACGTATTGTGCATTTGATATTCTTCTCTTTGCTTGGATTGCTTTGATATAGTATGTATATCGTTTGCTGTATTGCTTTGATGTTTTCTTTTACTGATTTGGGTTTGGGTATGCTTGATTTGATATACTCTGTTCAGTTTCAGATGCTTTATTTTACTTACAGACCGTCTTCGGGGTCATTGCCCGAAGATTTTTAGACCTTTGTCCTTCGTGTCTGCCAGAAAAGTGTCTCTTATTTCCACAGCTGACTGGCTGTTTTCTGATGAACACATGTGAAACTTATGTTTTTTAATTTCTCAATTCGATTTGCAAGGTTTTATCTTATGTGTAATTAACTTTCAAATTTTTGTGTTTTTTGTTTCACATATTTTTCAAATTATATCTTACTTTATTTATATTCTTGGCTCATCTATTTTTAGCTACTTTTGCCCTAGTTGGATTGCTAACTATATAGTTGGTACAGTGGGTGATCAGTTAACGAACATTATCAAGTACAAAACAATATTCGCGATCCGAATTGTTCATTAATCAATCATCGATTTACCACAGATTTTTTGTGAAACCGGTTTATTCGTTCTGGAGACTCTAAAAATTAAATTAGAGAAAAGGATGTATAATTTCTTTATACGTTTATTAAAAAAATAATACATATGTATAATTTTGCATCTTAATCAGCCTTTATTATTTTTTGTTTATGGGGCATTCAGGAACATGTCGAATGTGGATTGCTTTTCTTTCTCTTTTAAGACTTTCAGGAAATGATTAATAGAATTTTTGTTGCAAAGATTCCAGCCTTAGTAATACCATCTTGGCTCAGGTGCCATTCCAAGACCAACACTCGGACATCTTCCCACTTCGTCAACAAATAAATGAAAGAGGAGGGGATGTTCTATATGAAATCAGTTTCAGATTTGATTGAAATCGAAACCGAAACTGATGGTTTACTTTGACTACATATATTATAAATATTCCATTGGAAAAAGATTTATCGATATTGAAATTTGAAGATCTAAGCAAGCAACATTATTCCAGAGAGATGAAAAATGATTTTTGGTCCTTTCAGTTCAGCAACCCTGCTCATCATGCTTCGAGAGCCGAGAAATGTTCGTTAGAATTCCAGCGATTTCATGTTGCCACTCTTCAGAAACAAAACTTCATTAGGATTGATTGAATTCGGCTCAAATGAGCTGAGCAGTTTAGGAACAAATGCAAATAAGTAAATAGGACATTAAGTCCAGCATATTGGCCATTTTCACCGTCATTCCGATCACAAAACAAGATTTCAAGGATTTTTCTAATAAAAGTTGAGGCCTAATGGGCTTAAATAGCCATTTATACAAATGAAAATGAACAGATGTTAGAACCAAATTTAATGAGCTCGAACGAGGGTTGTTTTAAGATAATTAACTTTTTTTATTGAAGACAGCATTTTGAAAATGCACTTTTTCAATAAATTTAAATAAAGTGACTTTCGTTTACATAGATGGAATTATAGCATTATATTTTCTTTAAAGATAACTTTAATTTTAAAATTTATATTTTTCTTGACTTTGCAGTGTTGGTTACTCTATATAAATTGGAGTCTTTGATTTGAAATCACTAACTCAAAGACTATAAATATTTGGTGTGAATAAGGTCAGAAAAATAACTGTGTATGAAAATAGTATGTACCTAAATGAAAGATACTTGTTTCGAGTAATCAAGACACAATACTTATTGTTAATTATCGTATAACACAATACGTATTACTACTTTGGTACCGTTCTTGCCTTTTTAATATTGGACAGTGCAGAAAATAACAGCGAAAGATAATCCAGTTAATTCCATAAAATTTGGTTTGGTTTGCTGATATTTTTTTACACAAGAGGGCTAAGCAGACAGGGACCTATAGTTTAAAGCGAATTATGAACTACAAGCAACCTACCCAAGGCTGGGATTCGAACCTAAGAGCTGTTGAACCTAAGATAAGGACGCTAAATTGTGATTAATAGTTTAAAACAACAGAAACTTTTGGTTATTTTCCAAAATACTGGGTCAGCAAATCGTATCGATTTCGTAAAAAAAGTAATTTTAAATTATTCTAATATTATTAACAGACAAATTTTCAACCTTTTAAATTAAAAGTGCCGTAATTTAAACGAACATTTAAAAGTGAGTCATTAAAAAGCACAGGAATAATTTGCTTATTACATAGATTACTGTGTTTCTGAATGATTATCCACCATTCTGCCATCAAATTTTAGAAATGTATAATTTATTTACGAGTAAAATGTTTACTAGTTTTAGCTAGAATACATTGAAAAAGAAAACCTATTTTTACAGTTAAATATATCTTTTACAGAAAAAAACTATTTTAATTTCCTATAACGGACATTTCTTATAGTGAAATATTTTCAAAGTTTTACAACAATAGCATTAGAATTTTCCACATCTTATGTTCGTGTGAATTAGAATTTTCAGTTATTAATGTCCTCATAAGTTCAATTATATTTTCATTTCACGGGAATATTCTAAACTAAAACATTATAGTTTTTTAGTAGTTGTAAAACAAGTTTTTTGAAATATAAGACTTTTTAATAAATACACTGCTTATCTTAAAAAAATTTTTTTGGAAATCATTCAAAAATAATGCATGCTAGTGATTATATTCATATTTTACAAAAAAGAAAAATGTAAATCACAGTGTATGAGAGATAAACCAAGATTCATTGAAAAACAAAGAAATTTATTACTTGTTTATTTGTTAAATTTTAAGAAATGTTTTCATACGAAAAAATTTCATCAGATCTCTCTCTCTCTCTCTCTCTCACACACACACACACACACACACACACACACACACACACACACACACATATATATATATATATATATATATATATATATATATATATATATATATATATATTGTACTGTTGTCAAATCAATTAGTTTTAATTGGTGTAAGTTCATTAGATTATAAATTAAATGAAAAAATCATTGAAATCTAAATTATTAAAAATATTAAAATCTCTTGTCAACGATTTTACTATTTTATCAGAACTCAGGGGATTTATTATTTTTAATAATTAATATTTTAATTATATTTTTCATTTAATTTATCTGCCAAAATTTCCTGATTAATTTATTTCATTAGAGAGTCGAGAATTTTTAAATTTATTTATTAGCATTGAAAACTCTATCACTTATACTGATATTTTTGATAAAATTAATCACTTTAATTTTAAAGTTAAAAAAAATTTAATTTATTGGAACTTAAATATAGTGTTTTTAATGTTTACAGAAATGCTACTTTTAGGGAATTGAACTCCATTTACAACATTGGTAATAGTTATAAATGCATTAAATATCAAATTTAAAAAGTTTAGAAAATTAAAACTATAATTTCCCTGTTAATTTCGCTTTAAATATGTTGGAAGTAGGGTTGTAAAACTAAAGCAATGCGCAGTTTTACAAATGTAGAACCGCCACCCAAGCATTAAATTTTTACATGAGTCCTGAAAACACTTTAACATTATTATAATCTCCTAATTTCTAAACTATTTTAAGTTTAAATTTATCGCACATTTTTTCAGTTTACTTTAGTCAACCATGTCTTTAACCAAGATGAAATGAATAAAGATTTTGACGTATTGTGCATTTGATATTCTTCTCTTTGCTTGGATTGCTTTGATATAGTATGTATATCGTTTGCTGTATTGCTTTGATGTTTTCTTTTACTGATTTGGGTTTGGGTATGCTTGATTTGATATACTCTGTTCAGTTTCAGATGCTTTATTTTACTTACAGACCGTCTTCGGGGTCATTGCCCGAAGATTTTTAGACCTTTGTCCTTCGTGTCTGCCAGAAAAGTGTCTCTTATTTCCACAGCTGACTGGCTGTTTTCTGATGAACACATGTGAAACTTATGTTTTTTAATTTCTCAATTCGATTTGCAAGGTTTTATCTTATGTGTAATTAACTTTCAAATTTTTGTGTTTTTTGTTTCACATATTTTTCAAATTATATCTTACTTTATTTATATTCTTGGCTCATCTATTTTTAGCTACTTTTGCCCTAGTTGGATTGCTAACTATATAGTTGGTACAGTGGGTGATCAGTTAACGAACATTATCAAGTACAAAACAATATTCGCGATCCGAATTGTTCATTAATCAATCATCGATTTACCACAGATTTTTTGTGAAACCGGTTTATTCGTTCTGGAGACTCTAAAAATTAAATTAGAGAAAAGGATGTATAATTTCTTTATACGTTTATTAAAAAAATAATACATATGTATAATTTTGCATCTTAATCAGCCTTTATTATTTTTTGTTTATGGGGCATTCAGGAACATGTCGAATGTGGATTGCTTTTCTTTCTCTTTTAAGACTTTCAGGAAATGATTAATAGAATTTTTGTTGCAAAGATTCCAGCCTTAGTAATACCATCTTGGCTCAGGTGCCATTCCAAGACCAACACTCGGACATCTTCCCACTTCGTCAACAAATAAATGAAAGAGGAGGGGATGTTCTATATGAAATCAGTTTCAGATTTGATTGAAATCGAAACCGAAACTGATGGTTTACTTTGACTACATATATTATAAATATTCCATTGGAAAAAGATTTATCGATATTGAAATTTGAAGATCTAAGCAAGCAACATTATTCCAGAGAGATGAAAAATGATTTTTGGTCCTTTCAGTTCAGCAACCCTGCTCATCATGCTTCGAGAGCCGAGAAATGTTCGTTAGAATTCCAGCGATTTCATGTTGCCACTCTTCAGAAACAAAACTTCATTAGGATTGATTGAATTCGGCTCAAATGAGCTGAGCAGTTTAGGAACAAATGCAAATAAGTAAATAGGACATTAAGTCCAGCATATTGGCCATTTTCACCGTCATTCCGATCACAAAACAAGATTTCAAGGATTTTTCTAATAAAAGTTGAGGCCTAATGGGCTTAAATAGCCATTTATACAAATGAAAATGAACAGATGTTAGAACCAAATTTAATGAGCTCGAACGAGGGTTGTTTTAAGATAATTAACTTTTTTTATTGAAGACAGCATTTTGAAAATGCACTTTTTCAATAAATTTAAATAAAGTGACTTTCGCTAACATAGATGGAATTATAGCATTATATTTTCTTTAAAGATAACTTTAATTTAAAATTTATATTTTTCTTGATTTTGCAGTGTTGGTTACTCTATATAAATTGGAGTCTTTGATTTGAAATCACTAACTCAAAGACTATAAATATTTGGTGTGAATATGGTCAGAAAAATAACTGTGTATGAAAATAGTATGTACCTAAATGAAAGATACTTATTTCGAATAACCAAGACACAATACTTATTGTTAATTATTGAATAACAGAATACGTATTGTGTATGTCCTCATAAGTTCAATAATATTTTCATTTCACGGGAATATTATAAGCTAATAGTTTTTTAGTAGTTGTTAAACAGGTTTTTTGAAATATAAGACTTTTTAATAAATACACTGCTTATCTTAAAAATATTTCTTAGAAATCATTCAAAAATAACGCATTTAACTTGCTAGTGATTGATTATATTCATATTTTACAAAAAAGAAATATGTAAATCAGTGCATGATAGAAAAACCAAGATTCATTGAAAAACAAAGAAATTTATTCCTTGTTTATTTGTTAAATTTTAAGAAATGTTTTCATATGAATTTCATCAGATCTCTCTCTCTCTCTCTCTCACACACACACACACACACACACACACACACACACACACACACACACACATATATATATATATATATATATATATATATATATATATATAGTACTGTTGTCAAATAAATTAATTTTAATTGGTGTAAGTTTATTAGGTTATAAATTAAATGAAAAATCATTAAAATCTAAATTATTAAAAATATCAAAATCTCTTGTCAAAGATTTTACATATTTTATCAGAACTCGGGCGATTTCTTATTTTTAATAATTTAAATTTTAATTAATATTTTTCATTTATTTTATTTGCCAAAAGTTCCTTGATTAAAACTAATTTATTTCACTATAGTAGTGAATTTTTTAATTTATTTATTAGCATTGAAAACTCTATTACTTATACTGATATTTTTGATAAAATTAATCACTTTAATTTTAAAGTTAAAAATTTAATTCATTGGAGCTTAAATATAGTTTTTAATGTTTACAGAAATGCTACTTTTGTATAGGGAATTGAACTGCATTTACAACATTCGCAATAGTTATAAATTCATTAAAAATTCAAATTGAAAAAGTTTAGAAAATTAAAACTATAATTTCCCTATTAATTTCGCTTTAAATATGTTGGAAGTAGGAATGTAAAACTAAAGCAATGCGATAGTTTTTACAAATATAGAACGGCCACCCAAGCATTTAAATTTTTACACAAGAATCCTGAAAACACTTACTTTAACATTATAATAATTTTATAATTTCTAAACTACTTTAAGTTTAAATTTATCGCATATTTTTTCAGTTTACTTTAGGCAACCATGTCTTTAACCAAGATGAAATGAATAAAGATTTTGACGTATTGTGCATTTGATATTCTTCTCTTTGCTTGGATTGCTTTGCTATAGTATGTATATCATTGGCTGTATTGCTTTGATGTTTTCTTTTACTGATTTGGGTTTGGGTATGTTTGATTTGATATGCTCTGTTCAGTTTCAGATGCTTTATTTTAATTACAGACCGTCTTCGGGGTCATTGCCCGAACATTTTTAGACCTTTGTCCTTCGTGCTCTGCCAGAAAAGTGTCTCTTATTTCCACAGCTGACTGGCTGTTTTCTGATGAACACACGTGAAACTTTTGTTTTTTAATTTCTCAATTCGATTTGCAAGGTTTTATCTTATGTGTAATTAACTTTCAAATTTTTGTGTTTTTTGTTTCACATATTTTTCAAATTATATCTTACTTTATTTATATTCTTGGCTCATCTATTTTTAGCTACTTTTGACCTAGTTGGATTGCTAACTATATAGTTGGTACAGTGGGTGATCAGTTAACGAACATTATCAAGTACAAAACAATATTCGCGATCCGAATTGTTCATTAATCAATCATCGATTTACCACAGATTTTTTGTGAAACCGGTTTATTCGTTCTGGAGACTCTAAAAATTAAATTAGAGAAAAGGATGTATAATTTCTTTATACGTTTATTAAAAAAATAATACATATGTATAATTTTGCATCTTAATCAGCCTTTATTATTTTTTGTTTATGGGGCATTCAGGAACATGTCGAATGTGGATTGCTTTTCTTTCTCTTTTAAGACTTTCAGGAAATGATTAATAGAATTTTTGTTGCAAAGATTCTCAGCCTTAGTAATACCATCTTGGCTCAGGTGCCATTCCAAGACCAACACTCGGACATCTTCCCACTTCGTCAACAAATAAATGAAAGAGGAGGGGATGTTCTATATGAAATCAGTTTCAGATTTGATTGAAATCGAAACCGAAACTGATGGTTTACTTTGACTACATATATTATAAATATTCCATTGGAAAAAGATTTATCGATATTGAAATTTGAAGATCTAAGCAAGCAACATTATTCCAGAGAGATGAAAAATGATTTTTGGTCCTTTCAGTTCAGCAACCCTGCTCATCATGCTTCGAGAGCCGAGAAATGTTCGTTAGAATTCATTTAAGTTCCTTGTCCGAATAAAAAAAATGTTTGTGAAAATGTTCGTCGTCCTATTTGTTTCACAACACGAAATGTATGTTAACTGATCACCCATTGCATTGCATTTTATATCTATCTAATACGATTGGGCTAATTTTTTGTGTAAAATTGTGAAATGTTTCCTACGTCAAAATATGTTCATTAAAAATGTAGTTTTGAAAGAGAAAGAAATTAGGTGATTCATTAGCCTAATTGTTCATCATAAGAATGTAAAGAATTGTTTTAACATGAATTTAATTTTGTATGTGTTTCTCATAAATATTTTTCTAAACATCATTTTATTCATAAAGAGAAAGCAGTTTGGTGAAAAATAATTACTTCGAAGATCTGATATTTATATATTTTTTGTTTTATGAACTTCCTTAGAGTTAGCATGATGCGTATGTAAAAGTATCTATATCTTTCAGTCCATCTGTCTATCTATCTATCTATCTATCTATCTATCTATCTATATATATATATATATATATATATATATATATATATATATATATATATATATATATATATATATATATATATATATATATATATATATATATATATATATATATATATATATTATATATATATATATATACATACATATATATATATATATATATATATATATATATATATATATATATATATATATATATATATATATATATATATATATATATATATATATATATATATATCAGGTCTGAAAATTTCTTTCTTTCTTTCATAAATGTTACAGTGAGCTTAGATATTTTACAAATACAAGGTGCATGACATTTATCTATTAAAACAATAATTATTTTAAAAAAATGATTCATTATCTCAAACGGTCAGAAGTCGATTCAGTTGCAGCATTTTTGCGCAGATGATGTGAATGGGTCACTTTCACATGTGGCCAGTCTGGTGTGTGTTCAAGTAACCTGTGTGCTATTTAAAATGATTATTTTCCCGCTCCAATGTATCTCCGTATGGTTTTAATACATTCTCTACGCAAACAAGTTTCAGCTGTGTCCACAATATATTTTAATATTTTAATTATTTTTTCTGATTTTGCAAAGGGAAACCTACTGTTATCCGATTGATGCAAACCATATTATATTTTAATTTTTTGTAAAATAACGGAAAAGTCCTTTTCAAATTGAAACTCGAAATGTTTCATCATAACAATTTGGGATCTGGGGAAAATTCAAATCCCTTCATTTATTTTATACTGCATATCTTTTCTTTAAGAATTTGTAACTAAGATTCTGTAGAGTAATACTTAATACGCTTTACCATTCATTTTAAATCGATTCTTTTGCTTGATTTTATGTTTGCCGTTCAACAGTTTTTCTTTGCATATGTCTTTCAATAGTCCAAGACGCACAGTTTTAAGAAGGTTTTGAAACACCACGAACACTCGCGTTCAAAATTGAGATGGGAATCGAACCGTCAAACACTTAAACTGAAAGGCAAAGTGATACTTATTCGACTGATGATTCTGCTCATTTTTTTGCATTTTTTAAAATTCAAACCAAACAAATTATTTTACATAGTGAATGATCCTTTTTTTTTATCTAACTGCGGGCAGCGGGGGAGTAACCCTCCGCCACAGTGAAGCTTGAATCTGCTACTCTTTATAGTTACACTGCTGCTACTCATTGATAGTTACACCGCTGCCACTCATTGATAGTTACACCGCTGCTACTCATTGATAGTTACACCGCTGCTACTCATTGATAGTTACACCGCTGCTACTCATTGATAGTTACACCGCTGCTACTCATTGATAGTTACACCGCTGCTACTCATTGATAGTTACACCGCTGCTACTCATTGATAGTTACACCGCTGCTACTCATTGATAGTTACACCGCTGCTACTCATTGATAGTTACACCGCTGCTACTCATTGATAGTTACACCGCTGCTACTCATTGATAGTTACACCGCTGCTACTCATTGATAGTTACACCGCTGCTACTCATTGATAGTTACACCGCTGCTACTCATTGATAGTTACACCGCTGCTACTCATTGATAGTTACACCGCTGCTACTCATTGATAGTTACACCGCTGCTACTCATTGATAGTTACACCGCTGCTACTCATTGATAGTTACACCGCTGCTACTCATTGATAGTTACACCGCTGCTACTCATTGATAGTTACACCGCTGCTACTCATTGATAGTTACACCGCTGCTACTCATTGATAGTTACACCGCTGCTACTCATTGATAGTTACACCGCTGCTACTCATTGATAGTTACACCGCTGCTACTCATTGATAGTTACACCGCTGCTACTCATTGATAGTTACACCGCTGCTACTCATTGATAGTTACACCGCTGCTACTCATTGATAGTTACACCGCTGCTACTCATTGATAGTTACACCGCTGCTACTCATTGATAGTTACACCGCTGCTACTCATTGATAGTTACACCGCTGCTACTCATTGATAGTTACACCGCTGCTACTCATTGATAGTTACACCGCTGCTACTCATTGATAGTTACACCGCTGCTACTCATTGATAGTTACACCGCTGCTACTCATTGATAGTTACACCGCTGCTACTCATTGATAGTTACACCGCTGCTACTCATTGATAGTTACACCGCTGCTACTCTTTGATAGTTACACCGCTGCTACTCATTGATAGTTACACCGCTGCTACTCATTGATAGTTACACCGCTGCTACTCATTGATAGTTACACCGCTGCTACTCATTGATAGTTACACCGCTGCTACTCATTGATAGTTACACCGCTGCTACTCATTGATAGTTACACCGCATATGAACCAAGTCATGGAGGAAAACAGCGTTAATCACCCCCACAAAGTCACTCAGAGGGTGGGCCACATTCATTCATCACCATCTTCTCAGAAGAAAGGACAAAGAAAACACAAAGAGAGAGAAAGGAAGATCCATGCCTGAACTGGGATTCAAACCCGGAACCAACAGTGTCAGCAGCGCTAAGCACTCAACCATCGACTGCTAATGTTAAAATATCTTTACCAATAAATCTGTGATCACTGTATATTAAAGTAATTAATATAATTATAAAGTTATTTTAATTCAATTATATTCTATTGATATAATTAACTAAGAAAATAGATTAGTTGGTTTCGTTGTCCATATACCTTAATATTCAATATATTTTGGCCTGTTTTCAACGAACATATTACAAAATATTTAATATAACTGTTTTAAATGCGTAAGGAACAGAGACGTAAGCGCATCTTGTGAAACTATTTCCTTCCTATTCCAATTGTTTTAGTCCCTTATTGCGTTAAACATGAAGAAAGCCACCACCAGCTGAATGGCTTGACTCATGGCCGAAATATGAAGGATTCATGTTTAATGTATCGGGTGCTCCATCACGAAACTTAAATGTATTTGCGTAAAAAGCTTTAGGTACATCGATTTTATTGCTTAGTTATTCTTTGCTTCTCAGTTTAAGAATCAACTAGTTCACAAATATTAAAAATTCATTCATTTTTGTAATGCTTACAAAACTGAATATTAGTAATTAAATGAATGTACTTAAGTAATCAAAAAATTTATTTCAATAACTAATTGCAGTGTATGAGATCCAAAAATCTTTCTTCGCTTTTAAAATTGATTTTACATTTAAAATTACAAGTCCAAACGGACTTTTAAACGAACATTTCAAAACTGACTCTTGAATGCTTTGTTATTTTTTAATGAATTTCATTGATGAAAAAACATTATGTGATCTTAACATATTCATAGCATTTTATAATTAATTGGATTTATTAACAGACATTAAATTTAAACACATGAAATTTAGGAAAGTTATGATCGTTAATACCTAATTTAAGGAATTATTAATTTAACATCACGAGTTAATAATAAAAAAAATATCAAACTTAATGCCAATATTTTATCAAACTTTTACGGCTATATGTATATATGTGTGTTCTTAATACATAAAACGTATGTGTTATTAATGAATAATGTTTAAAATCAATGAATATTTTTGTCAAGAATATTAGTTTTCTTTCTGAAAGTATCTTTAACATTTATTCATTGGGGCAGATGCTTCAGCATTCATTTTAAATAATTTTTCTTAATGTGGTTTTTATTGCCTTAATTTATTATGATGAATGTTTATGTTCATAAATTTCAAACTGACGAGGAAATTTACATTCGCACTCAATCTATACAATGAGCTATTGAAACTAAATCCACACTTTAGTTTCCGACTTGCTTAACAAACTTCTAATCCTTTTTGAAGAGATTTATCTTCTCATTATCATAAATAATCCTTATCAGCACACGCATTGGTTGCCATCAATGCAACGACTTGTCCAGAGAACGAGGCTCCGTCCATGCCCATCAACCGCCCCAAATGAGGAAGCTTACTCTATAATGAAATGGAATATTATCTTCATCAAGGGTAATAATTCATTCTAAATAAAATTATCTGTTTTTTATGTTTTAAATTATGTTTATTCTCCAATATTGTTTTGAAATTATTTTTTAATATTTATCTTATCAATCCTAGTAGTGGATACAATTCGAATTGGAATCAAATAATTCCATAGCTTTGAAGAAGTAAATAGAATTCATTCTCCACTTTTATATAACAAATTCGTCCTATTCTGACGCATGAAAAAATCCCTAAAAGTCCCCCCTCTCTCTGGTGAGGGAAAAGACGTAAATTGAAGAATCATGGAGTGATAGTGCTTTTCAAACAATCCTGCGGAATAGCTGAGGAAGAGTGAAGGAAAAAAAAGAAAAAAAAAAGCATTATTCAGAGTGATCTTCCCTAGGACCGATTCAATGGGAGGTCGAGGATATTTTGGTCCGGGAGTGAGGCTATATTAATGGAATCGACGCTGTTTATTGCATTAAACACTGTGGGAAGCGAGAACTAATAAATGGGGTTACCACAGGAAGCTTTCCGGAAAAATGCGCAGCGTTTAAGCCGTAGAACAATAGAGGGCGCGTTATGAAGCCTGGAATGGATAGGCACGTACTTCAATATTTGAATTTAGGCATTTGGAAGAAAATGGAGTCATAAAAAATAGGAAGGCTTCCTTTTGTTATTATAAAATAAAAATATGATTTTTATTGATAGATAAAAATTTGTAAAGCTAGAAGAAGAATTTACGCACTTTCTCAGAAACCAGAAATATCGAATCTTAATTTGTGATTAAGTTATTTCGTGCTTACGAAGTAATATAATTTTAATTGGATAATTTAGATGAATATTAATTTTCTGATACTTAATAAAGAATAAGTTGACATATATCCACAAAATCATCTAAGAAAATCATAGTCTACATTTTAGTCTTAGAAAATCATAGTATACAGTAGAATTAATTATTCATTCATTGTCGATTTTGATATTTTTTTGAGAAATAAAATATAATTTCAGTCGCCTTAATGCTTACATTCAAATATTTTAATTTAAGAGTTGAATTAAATAATTCTCTGCTCTAATTAATTAAGAGAAGACAATCTCAGCAGCACTTTCAGTTGTTGAATCACTATCTTGAGTTAATATTTAAATGACTGGTTTTTCTTAGTTAACTCTACTTAATTAATTAATTGAATGAATGGTTGTACACTTTTTTATGTTTCACTGTAATCTATAAATATTTTTATCTGACGTCAACCGATTTCTGATTGTTTAAAAAGTTAATTAATAAATGTATATATTTTAGAAATAATTAAATATTAATTTCACTTCATTTTAAATTGGTTCTTGACAAACACATCACATTCAGATTTTATGTAAGTATATTTATACACGAAATCACTTTTCACTTTCTTACATGATTGCAGCTAGAATACATATTTCTTTGTAATATTATATAGTGAACTATATATATATTTGTGAAGTACTTAAAATAAACTTGAAAAATTTAAATAAATATTTGAAAAAAATTAACAATATTGTGTAACAATAACTTTTTATATGATTGAAATGTAATTGATTGACAGATTTAAAATATAGAAAATAGTTTTGGAAAAAATGTGATTTTTCTCATTTTAATCTAATAATACATCAAAAATATCTAGTAAAACATAATTTTATAAAATTTTCATCACGAACTTATATGCGGTGAAAATAAATTCAACAAAGAAACAGGGACATACTTTGTTTAAATCAGATCACCGTCTTTTATTTCAATTTGCTTAAGAAACAAAAAGGGGAAATATTTAATTAGGAAACAAATCAATACTTATCTTGTCCGAGGGATGGCACTTATGAATTTCATAACGTAAAAGATAACTGATAAATTCAAATTATGAATCATGCTTATTGATTTGTTAAAGATTTTGCAAATTTGAAGCCAAATCTTAATTAAATTTTGGGTGAATTCCTTAGATAATTATTTAATTAAAACATGTTCGTTAAAAGTTGGTACTTTAAGATTTCATTTATTGATTCTTTGTTACAAATGCTTCAAATTCTATCCTTTAGAATGAGGATCAAAACTGCAGAAAATTAAATTAAATGTTAAGTTACAAAGATTTTCAGTATTGAAAATATTGTAAATATTATGTAGTCCATGTATCAGATACAATAGTCCCAATCATAATGGTGTTAAGTTCGATATATTTTATAATCTACAAGTTAGATTTCTTTTTCCTTTAAGCTGCATAACGAATGTCAGAATATGAATATTTGCTGAAAAATATTTAAATAGAATATGGCCTCTATCTATGTTTTCATGGAAATCCTACATTTTTAGTTATATCTTATATAATTTAATAACTAAACTTTACTAACATTTTATTCTGAAAATTGCATATTTGCTGTTATTCACAAAAATGATATTTTTGAAATATTACATTATTTTGCATAAGGTTTATAAAAGAGAATAATCACTTCATTTTTAATGTATCGTTCTTCTTTTTAGACCCTCCGCCATAAAATTCCTATTTTTTGATATTTTTAAACTTATTTGCTTGAAGCAATTTATTTCTAGACATTACTAACATCGTCGATAGTATTTGAGATCGATGCATCCTTTCGAACTTACGTAAATTTCATAAAACTCCAGCAGATATTGGGAATATGTTTACTAACATATGAGAGGACAGTGGTTGTGAACGTGAACGCCAGCAGGACTCCCTGTACCTAACCCAGGGAGGGTTCTGCCAGTTTGGGAAGGACAGTGGTTGTCCAAAATATGAGGAAGACTTGCTGAAAACAGTGACTTTTCTATGCCGCAGTAAAATACTTAATTCAGTAATTAAGAATAATTTTTGCACTACATTGAATCTTACAGTTTGTGAGCGTACTGTACATCATTACTAACGTAATTTCGCTGTTTGGTTGATGATGAAGTGGGAGACCTGTCAGTGCTCCAAACAGGGGAAGCCGATTTTGTCGGCCTATCAGTTATCACAGTGGCACACCTATTGAGAATCTCTATAGGCACCCTATCGACTGCCATGATAGTGAACAATGATCATGTCACAGTATATTTTTACTACATGGTTGATTATAATTTGTCAACGCACTCTACATCATTGCTTACTTAATTTCGCTGTTTGGTTGAAGATGAAGTGTGAGACCTGTCAGTGCTCCAAACAGGGGAAGCCGATTTTGTCGGCCTATCAGTTATCACAGTGGCACACATATTGATAGTGTCTATAGGCACCCTGTCGACCGTAATGATAGTGAACAATGATCATGTCACAGTATATTTGTACTATATTGTTGCTTATAATTTGTCAACGTACTGTACACCATTGCTTAATTAGTTTCGTTTTGTTTTTGATGATGAACTGGGAGACCTGTCAGTGCTCCAAACAGGAGAGACCGATTTTGTCGGCCTTTGAGTTATCAAAGTGGCACACCTATTGAGAATGTCTATAGGCACCCTGTCGACGGTAATGATAGTGAACAATGATCATGTCACAGTACATTTGTACTACATTGTTGCTTATAATTTGTCAACGTACTGTACACGATTGCTTAATTAGTTTCGTTTTGTGGTTGATGATGAAGTGGAAGACCTGACAGTGTTCCAAATTGGAGGAGCCGATTTTGTCGGCCCATCGGTTATTACAATGACATACCTTTTGAAAGTGTCTATAGGCACCTTGTTGAAGGTCCTGATGTTATTCAATAGTCATGGCAGAACATCTGCGAGCGAAAACTGTGGAGGGAGGCCCAAACTCACTGCGAGTGTCAGGAGGCGGACTTTGAAGAAGATTTCGACCACCAGAAGAAAAATAGAGAAGGAAAATTTTCTGCTCACCGAATGAAGATGTACACAGAATCCAGTATTAATACATATAGAAAGCAATCGTTGCTGAAAAATGTCTGGAGGTGAGCGGTGATTGCAAAACATCATGTGGCAGGTTCAAATCGAAGCCAGTGAGTGCAGAGGTGAGAGGATCATAAATCGTGACTGCGAATCAACAGAACCTGTTTTCCAATGAATTCAGTTTCCTCTCTATTTCTCACCGCGTGGGATTCTGAATAATTATAGTGGTTGAACAATACGATAACCCTAATTGTTATAAATATTTTAAGCATTAAATTTAGAAAGACAGTTTTGGCGAAACTTTGGCGTCTTCTATATTGTACCGAGCTTCACGGGTTCGTGTTGATTGAGAGTTGAATAAAGCAACCACTTAATGAACACAAGACTTTTATTCGTAAAAAAATCTCACTAGGTAAATGAAATTCCCGCTGTAACAATCACAATTATACAGCTACAATTCGTCAGATATAATAAGAAACAACTTCCAATCACAAGTCTCAAATACCTCAGACAGAGAACAACTAGCAGTCACAACTAATCGTCTTCACTCACTAACTGTCTATACAAAACTAAAACTCTTCCATGTCGGGCTGCGGTATTTATACATGACTTGGCGGAGAAATCTACCAATTTCGCCAAGGTTCTGGAAGCTTCTAGGCTATCTCGAAAAATATTGGTCCTAGAGCTTAGGTGATGGATGTTTCCAGAAGTATCGATTTCTCGCCAAGTCGCCAAGAATCTCGCCAACCGTCGCCAAATCATCAGGAAATTCGCTTTTAAACTACAACACGTCTAAATACCGCAATTTTTGTCCAAAATGTGAGAATTTCCGATCTGTCTGAGATATTTTAAGACAAATATAATCATTATTTATAAATTTGCAACAATATAATGAAGACCATGTTCAGTACATGAAAAGCGTATTTATTTGAAAGTTAAAATTAAGCAACACTTAATCCGCAGGGATATTTTTCTTGAGATTAATTAGAAAGGTTGATTTTACAGTCTTTGGGCTTGTATAAAGTTTAGTGTGTGAGGAAAGTGCTTATATTCAAAATGAAAAATAATTAAAGTATTTCTCTATACTTTTCTATGCTTTGTTACACTCACTTCCAAACTAAGAATAAAATTTTATAGGAGTATTCACTTTATTTGCCAATATATAATCTTATTTTATGCATATTTTTTCTCGCGCTAATCTGTTTTTGTTAGTTCTTGATTTTTATACAAATGTTTCAGATAAAATTCAGTAATAACTTTCTTTTTCATTTTATATGGATATTTTAAATTTGTATACATAGAAAACAAAACTATCTATTTGGCTTATTTTTAATGTAATTTAAAATTGTTTTTTAAATACTTTAATTTTGAATACATTTTTTATTCTTTAAATTTAAATTTAATTTTAATTATTAGTAAACATAAAAGTAAGCCAAATGAATATATAATTTTATTTATATATATAACTATTTTTGTATCACTGAATCTGAAAATAAATTTTGTATTGTAAAGCTGCACTTATTCCTAAAGTCGGTAGTTAGAAAGATTATAAACTTTTACAAAAAAGTTATTAAACTTTAAAAAGATATTTATTGATATAAAAAGATTAAATAAAATTGTTTATCAAAAGATGAAATCTAAATTTTGAGTATTTTTTTTAAAAATCGACGAGATTAACTTTAATTTTTTTTTCTCTCCACAAATGACTTTTACGCTGCCAATTCAATTTTGTTCAGTAGAAATAATTTTCCGAACAGCTAAATTCTCTTCTGTTTTGACGAATATAAGCTAAATATTACCTACACTCAGCGATTTCATATAGAAAAAATCTGCATTTAAACACTGTAACTATGCCATACCCTTCTCCCACTGTGGTATCCGTATCACTTTGATTGTAGAAGAGGACGCCTTATCTTTTTACATGGACGGGTCACTCACTAAATATGTCCCTCTTTTGGGCTGCATTCCGTGCTGCATGTGTTGCTGCCGCCCATCAAGAGGATAATTGAGCTTCCCCTCATGATTTCGGGAGCATGAGTTGCATGTTGTCTGCTCAGTTGAGCAAAGATCCTGGGGTTCATTTTGGAAAAGGTTGAATTGATAAGAACATTAAGACATGAATATAAAAAGTAATTTAATTAAATTTTAAGGCGTATTAGTTTCACACTTGTGCAAATTTGCATGAAGTGTGTTCCAATAATAGTCTTCACAATGGTAAAGCTAACTTAGTTTTTCATTCTAATTTCAGAATTCGGTTACATTTATAAAATTTTAAATATTGTTTAACATATAGTAGTTTTTTTTTATCCAATTATGATTAATTCTTATAAATAAATAATGCTAATTTCTTTCATAATAGAGCTGATGTGTTTTTATAATAGTCTTCATAGTTGTGAATGAATGTTACTTAATATTCTACATTTTATAAATAAATTATGTTAATAAAATATTCAGTTATATTATATATAAAAGACGAGTTTATCCAACTGTATTCTTAGAAATAACTGTGGTTTTTATAGTTGTCTTCATAATTGGGAAATCGATGTAACTTTTTACATTCATTAGCATTAACTCAATTCTATTTATAAAATCTGCAAATTTTATTTCCTGTGAAATATAGTTTATTTAGTAGTAGATAATTCTTTTAAATAAGTATAATTTAAGTTATAGTAAGTAAAGATTTTTATACTTGTCTCCTTAATTAGAAAATTTATTTTATTTTTTATACTCATTATTAATTTCCTTCTATTAATAAACAATCTTTAAATTTATTTCCTAAATAATGTATTCCATTATAGATAATTCTTACAAAAAAGTGATGTTAACTTAAATCATAACAAGCAAAGGTTTTCCTAATTGTTTTCTTGATTGAAAAATTTATTTTGCTTTTCATATTCATTATTTATTGATTTAGTTCCATGAATAAAATATCTTTTCAATGTTTTCTTACATAATACACATTTTCTTACATAATATTATTTATTCAATTGTAGATAATTCTGTTAAATAAATTATGTTAACTTAAATCATAATAAGTAAAGGTTTTTTATATTTGTCTCCTTAATTGAGAAATTTATTTTACTTTCTATATGCATTATTGGTTGGTTCAGCCTATTAATAACTCTTTAATTTTATTTCCTATATAATATAGTTTATCCAATTGTAGATAATTCTTTCAAATAAGTGATGTTAACTTAAAAATCACATAATGAGTAAAGGTTTCACCAGTAATCTACATAATAGTGAAGTTCACATTTTAATATAGATTCAATAATTAAGGTACATGAATAAAAATCTTCAACTTTGTTTCGTGCATGATACTGCTTTGTACCAGTATATTTAATTTTTATAAATAAGTGACATTATCGCTTATAAGAGATACAAATTTTGACTCATAAATTCTCTTTAAGCTTTGCCTCATTATGCAGTAATAATGAAACTGCAAATTTTTGGAACAAAAAAGAAAGAAGGCAATTAACGCTCAAACGCATAATTAAAGGGTATTTTATTCATGCAGGAATTTTTATTCGGAACAATTTTCGAGTGCCCTGCGAAAGATAAACCTTGCAGTTTGGCGCAGTTTGCACTTTTTGTAATATAACCAAGTGCTCGCCGCTGCGCCACTTCACCTCTTTCGGCACGTGACGAGTGAGGTTAACGAAATTAATTATTTAAGTGCTTTTATTCTCAGAGCCTGCTGGCGCGGAGGTCAAAAGCTAAAAGCTACTGAATTATCATACTAATAGGGTTTTGCATTCAGTAGAAATCCCCTCATATTTCAGTCCACTGTTGGGAAAAACATCAAAAAAAGACTTGAGTTTCAATTAATTTAGTTTCGTTGAAACGATAGTAATTATATTCGGAAGATTTTTTTAAACGTATTTTAGTCAAAAAATGTCATGGTGGGAGATTATTTCAAGTCTTGTTCTTTATATTCATTACTTTTAAAATTACATTAAATTTTTTTTAAAAAAATCACGCATAATTATTAAATGTAACATATTCTTTCACATTTTTCAAACATTGTCTTACATAATAAAGGTAACACATATCTTGGATAATATACAAATATATATATAGGATTATGAAGGTAGCGTATACCTTGGTTAATATACAAATATATATATCTTTGATAATTAAGATAGCATATCTTAACTCTCAAAGATATATATTTATATATTAACCAAGATGTACTTACTATGACGATAAACAACATATATGCTCTTGTTTATCATCATCATCCTATAATGGATGATAAACGAGCATATAGTAGGAAAATATATGCTTGTTTATTATCCATTATATTATTGATGATAAACAAACATATATGTTCTATAATAAAGGAAACACGTATCTTAGATAATGTGTGTACATCTGTATATTTTTTATAACAAAAATAATCTTTTTAACATTTTGGATAATATGCAAACATTTATATGGATTACAAAAGTAGCACATATTATATATGACATTAATAATGATTATTTATGTCATATATAATATGGCATATCTTGAATATGACATTAATCTTGAATGATTTACAAGCTTATTATTTATTATGTCTATTATTATTATTATTAAAAATTTTAAATAATTAAGATATGACATATCTTGAATGATTTACAAGCATATATGTTTGATAATAAATGTACTACCTAAAACATTGGAAACAACAAGTCATTAACTCTTATTACATAATAACAAATGGACGACAAAAACGTTTAAGGTACATTTGATCTATCTGTAAATGATTTTAGGTTGGAAAGTGGATTTCTCTTGCCGTTTCATGTTCGTTTTATGTATATGAGATCTAATTCGATCAGGATTTTCAATTCAAATACGAAACGCTATTAAGATTTACACTTAAATGGCAATAGAACTTACTTTTGAGCTATATTTCTGACCATTCGGCTGA
Organism: Latrodectus hesperus; assembly: GCA_037975125.1. Lineage (NCBI taxonomy): Eukaryota > Metazoa > Arthropoda > Arachnida > Araneae > Theridiidae > Latrodectus > Latrodectus hesperus. Next base: position 119,889,466 of record CM075850.1, on the reverse strand, counting down.
TATCTTAGACTGTCTTTGCTTAGTATAAGAAAAACCACGAGCAAACATGGAAGGGTAAATGTTGTTTAGTTATTTCTTTTGAATGGCTGTCTTAGTAATTTCTTTTGAATTTTCTCCCTTGTGACATACATAAATATTGCCCACGGTGTGGGAAAAAAAAACATGTCCAGGAGACAACTTTTGAAATATCTTCAACTGACTTTCTAAGAATATGGGCTATTAGACTATTGTCTCCACTTTGCAAAAGTATATCGAGGACAAACTGGGAGCTGGTGGTAGGAACTCACGTCCCAAAGTGAAAAGTATCAGGCTCGATACCAGACAAAGTAAAAGAAAGAGAGATGGATTTTGCGTTTCAACTTTCTGCCTACACTTTTATCGTTGTATGTTCTTAAGAATTTTATGGGTTACTCCTTTTCAATGAGTGAATACGGTGAATAATACCCGAAGTGTTCACTCGGAAGAAAGTAAGACGCAATAGTAATTGAAAAAAAAAACTTTACAACAGCTTTTAGCAGCTAAAATGTCCAATGCAAAAGTTTAAATATTTTTTTAAAAAAGTCATCCAATCATTCTTAACTAAAAATTTATTTAAATAGCCCCTATTATTTCTTCTAAATTAGCAAAAATCATTAATTATAAAAAAGCAAAGTTTACATTGTTATTGAAAATGCAATTTGTTATATGCAATACGGTTTTATATCTTTGCATTATATTGTTACATTTTTTAATTGTGAGTTAAATGAAATTATGAAATATTTGGTAAATTAAAATAAATCAAATTAAATTTGAAATCGAATGTATTAATTTCTCTTAAGATTTCTCCATGCTGGTTATATGCGTGTAATAATGAATTTGTTACTAGAACACATTTTACGAAACCTATTTATTTATTTGCAACAGAAAATTTTATGTTTTTCACTTTTAATACAGTACTCAAATAATGTAATAAGCTTTTAATGAAAACTTCATAATTGCACACGTGAACTTAGTGGTGACGACTGTTTCAGCATATTTCACATATTAGCTGATCATTTCACCAACTATCTGCAATTCAAACTGGTAATACTTTTTCTCATTAGTTTCCTCGTTTTGAGTTCTTTTCTTCAGGACATTATATTTTAGTTTTTTTTTTTCGTATCTTTTTTGTACAAGTAGGGTTATTGACCATGAAATGGTTGTCTGTTTCGCTCAGATGCAGTTTAATGTGTTTATCACTATTCTGTTTCTAAATGGACAATCTTTTTCATGTTGATTTTCCCACTTGTACATTGGTAGGAGCCATTTAAATGGGGCAATTGACTTCCTGCATTTAATTTGGATGACGAATTGGTGGAATCAGCACGTTTGATTGGAAATTGTTGTAATAAGAAGCTACTGGAATACATCGACTGTGATACGCGAATGACATACCATGGCTCCCAAGGGACTCCTGTTGGATTCGAGCTATGCGTAGGTTGACAAAACCCTTTTAACCCCTGTCCAACGATTTCGAATTCATCGAGTCGATTTTGATTAATGAATAGATGGCTTAGTGTCATTCGATTTGAAATCCTGGAAACTGTTGAGATATATTCGAAGACACTGATTTTACCACAAACGCCATCACTATGGTTCCACAAACCAATTCAAACTGATTCGAACCACGCGCATATCTTGTTGGATCGAATGGCTTTGAACAGATTTCATCCCATTTGATTGATGGCCCTGCAAAATCGACTTGTTCAATTCTAAACCAAACATTTGTCGAGGTGAATTCTGCTGGAATACTTGAATCCTTTTGTGAGTGCAAGAACCATGGTTCTAGAAGCTATTTCTAGTTGATTCTAACCATTTGCATATTCGTAATAGAAAAGGAAAGAATGATAAACAACCATTTCATGGCTAAATTTCAACATACAAGAACAATTTAAATTCTTCTCTTTTTAGTGTTGTTTTGAACTCATTAACCTATGAATTGAACAGGATTCTCACAATTTCGTATTAAATTTCATTCAATTTCGGTTATAGAATTTTTCGGTCATTTAATTTAAAATTTCGAGTTTTCGTTATTCTACATTTCATATTTCTATTGCAAATGTTTTTTTAATTTCACAAAGTTTTCTTCATCAATATTTTGCGTTTGAAAAGACACTTATAATTACTTGTATTGCATTTTAACAAACACAAGTTATCAACTAATAATAAAAAGCATTACGGAACAAAGGATATTTTAGCGCAAGTCACTAATGTAAGACAATTACACTGAAACAGTTAATAATATCTGCCTCACGTCCAGTAAACAGCTTTATATCAAAACGCTGCCTCACTCTAACCTCAACTGCACCGGAATGCAGAAAAGTGCACAGCGAATGCACCTGCTTTTCTAAGCATTCCAGAAAAATCTCGAAACATTCCCCACAGAAGCCTTCTAAATGATAACCTCAACTGCACCGGAATGCAGAAAAGTGCACAGCGAATGCGCCTGCTTTTCAAAGCATTCCAGAAAAATCTCGAAACATTCCCCACAGAAGCCTCCTAAATGATAACCTCAACTGCACCGGAATGCAGAAAAGTGCACAGCGAATGCACCTGCTTTTCAAAGCATTCCAGAAAAATCTCGAAACATTCCCCACAGAAGCCTCCTAAATGATAATCTCAACTGCACCGGAATGCAGAAAAGTGCACAGCGAATGCACCTGCTTTTCTAAGCATTCCAGAAAAATCTCGAAACATTCCCCACAGAAGCCTTCTAAATGATAACCTCAACTGCACCGGAATGCAGAAAAGTGCACAGCGAATGCGCCTGCTTTTCAAAGCATTCCAGAAAAATCTCGAAACATTCCCCACAGAAGCCTCCTAAATGATAACCTCAACTGCACCGGAATGCAGAAAAGTGCACAGCGAATGCGCCTGCTTTTCAAAGCATTCCAGAAAAATCTCGAAACATTCCCCACAGAAGCCTCCTAAATGATAATCTCAACTGCACCGGAATGCAGAAAAGTGCACAGCGAATGCACCTGCTTTTCTAAGCATTCCAGAAAAATCTCGAAACATTCCCCACAGAAGCCTCCTAAATGATAACCTCAACTGCACCGGAATGCAGAAAAGTGCACAGCGAATGCGCCTGCTTATCAAAGCATTCCAGAAAAATCTCGAAACATTCCCCACAGAAGCCTCCTAAATGATAACCTCAACTGCACCGGAATGCAGAAAAGTGCACAGCGAATGCGCCTGCTTTTCAAAGCATTCCAGAAAAATCTCGAAACATTCCCCACAGAAGCCTCCCAAATGATTACGGATAATAAACAGAACAGGCCGTGGATTTTTACTTACATCGCCAATTTTATCGCCAAGATGGTCATTTCACGCAAACTCCGGCAAACTTGTAATTTATTCCATTTTTTTATATATTAATTTAAAAACATTTCAGTTTATTCTTTTTATTATCCTTATACATTAATATATAATACATATTATATATTAATAATTTAATATTAATATATATTAATTTTGTATATATATATACAATTTTTATATATTAATTTAAAAAACTGTTCAGTTCATTCTTTTTAGAAAAATTTTGAGGGAGAGCAAAACTGAGTGTAAGGTCACTTCAGTCATTTTGTAAAAATATTGTCACTAGTTATTATGCCAATCTGTTAAATTTAAACTTTGCGTATAGCTGAAGTGCTTTGAAATTCAAAATACAAAAAAATGAAAGTATTCTTTTTTATTTATAATTTCTAGCAAAAAATGCAGCTACTTTTATTACAGAAAGAATTTCATATATTTTAACAAATATTTTGTCAATAATATTTTTATTTACCGTATTTTATTCACACCTTTTTCAGCAGATAAGATAATTTTGGCAAAAATGAATATAATTTTCTAATTTTTTTAACCATAAACAGGTTGTTTGTTTCGTTCCAGTAGAGATCATAAGTACGCCAGTTCATTACAATTGTCATTGGTTTAAAATATCCACGGCGTCTGATTACGTTTCATCCATTTCGCATCGTATTAAACAGCGCCTTCAACACGACTTGTCTACAAATTTGCTGCCAGCCTTCCAATCGCATTCTTCGAGCGGCAGCAAACAAGGCGAAGCTCAACTTCGAATGTTTGAGAATATTCTCGAAATTCATTTTGTTAATAAAACGATTTCTTACATAAAGACCAAAACATTGGTTTAAGAAGCCGTTTTCATGGATTCAAGTCATTAATACGTTGACAATAGAACAGAAGGAAATGTAAAATGAAACAGACAAGACAAGTCATTCACTTTATGGTTAGTTTCAATCGGTAAGGACGATTTAAATTCTTAAAAGTTTCATTATTTTTTTCGGTTTCTTACTCTAGTGAGTATTTTTAATTCGCTTATAGTATTTTTTTATCTATTATTCGCTTCTTATATCTTATAATTCTGCTCCCCTTTGCTCGTTGCACGCTTCTTTTGTATTTATTAAATCAATAAGTTATAAAGATGAAGGAAAAAAACCGCAGCATATTTCTGCCATTCTCTCGGTTTGACAAGCAGCGCCCTCTAAAGAGAAGGTAAATAATGATTTCTAGAAATTGTTGCACTGAAAGAAATCTATTGACACATAGATACTTGTTTTGTTCGGTTGAATGGAAAGGATAATAAAAACCATTTTCGGCATACACTGAGAATTCTTTAAGAAAAGAAAGGTTTCATTTTTTTCTAAAAATGTTATTTGTTAATCGATTAGAAAAAAATTAGACGACAGTCAATTCATACCCTGACTTTTTTCTTAGTATTATTCTTAAATTTAAATCTATCATTATTATTATCTTATAAATTTAAGTATTTGCATAATTAGATTATTAACAAATATCTAACTTAAAGTGATAAGAATATGTTATAATTAGCGCTATATCGCTATATGAATGAGATTTCCTCAAATTGAATTCAATTCGAATATTGCTCACTTTATAAGTGATCTCATCAATGTAAAATAAATAGTAACTCAATATAGTACATTTATAAAAAGAAAAAAAAACATTTTGTTTCTAAATATTTTAATAATGCTTTTATAAAAAGTAAAATGTGTGTCGGATTTTCTGTATATATATATATATATATATATATATATATATATATATATATATATATATATATATATATATATATATATATATATATATATATATATATATATATATATAGTGTGTGTGTGTGTGTGTGTGTGTGTGTGTGTGTGTATGAGTGTGCTCGAACACACACTCATAAGCACTATTGTGCAAAACTTAAGCAACAGGTGTTTTTGCTATAACTCCACAAAAAGTCATCTGAGGGGTATTTAACTCAGAAATGAGAGACAGGATTTTGTGCGTAAGCGATTAAGAAAGTACAGTGGCACAAAACTGATTAAGATATATACGGTATGAAATCAAAGAAAACAGTGTTTCGTAAATGACATGCTCTGCCGTTTCCTCTTGCATATGACATTTCCAGCAGATAAGGTCTTGCTGAAACAGTCCCATCTGGTCAGAAATTCAGTCATGCTAAGGATAGCTTCCCGACATTCACCAGAAGAAGATGGTTTAGAGGTCATTTCTACCTCAAGTGAAGGATTCATTGCTGCCCCTTTACAATATTGCCTCTGAGTTCCCTTGTCTTTTTCAGCAAGGTCTACTTTAGAGGCTTCACCTGCAAATGCCGAAAGGTTTGTTACTTCTTGTGTCTTTTCAGCCACAAGATAACAATTAAAAAACTCAGGTAATATAAGTCCACCCAGCATTGCCTGAGTTACTGGGCAAGGCAAATTACTCTAGAAGTTTTCCAGGCAACTAGAGGCTCCGTTAAGACACCAATACCGCGGTGCCAATTAGCCCTAGGCACGGATCGCATAACACCAGGGTTTACGGGAGCTGGTTCGCGGCCTCTGATTCTATATTCAAGGCTATCCTGTCATTCCTACAGGACATTCGGCTATCCACCACCTGCCGACGCGCCTAGTGGCTGTGCTCAAGCCCCAGGAAGGTACACGTACCCCCTGGTTTCAGGAAGAAAACAGTGTTTGTTGTAATCATAGTATCGTTGCTTATGATTGTCTTTCCAAGAAGAAGAACAATGAAGAAGTTGATCCTTAGAAAGGGTGGGATACGCCCTTCCCTTCTGCAATGATGCTTCGCACTGTCTCTCCATACTCATCATTAGAATATCCAACATTTCTTGAGGGAGATATATCTTTCTTCCATCAGCATCAGTTTCAGTCATTGAGTGTTCTCTGGAGCACATAGTCATGCTGTAAGGTGTCTCCCCAAAGCATCCCATACATGTCCTATAGGATTTAAATCATATGAGTACTCTAGTCAGGATCAGCAAGAGTTTGGTTTGGCCGCGGTCGTCTATGAAAAAGAGGTCTGCTCCAAAGGCACCCTGGAGCAGGCTCATTTAGGAGGAATCACAGTGTTTTCCGGTTCTCTATTCAAAACAGGTGGCCGCCTCTTCAGCCTCCAAAGACGACAGTTCAAGGGCTTTCATAACAGTTTCTTTTCGTGATGTTGCTGAATTTGATCTTTTCCCAAATCAACTGGCTTTGAAAATCGGTTGTGGCACTAAAACGACTCTCAGAGGACACGATTCCATTGTTGAAAAGTTCAGTTTTAGTGCTCTTTGTATCACTCTAGGCGGTGGAAAAACTGTGGTGGACCACTCTAAAGGGCAATTTTCGAATGAATGCATCGTTCTGTGCGGAAAAGCGTCTGGATACAGTATTTTTTCTCATCATGTTGCTAGGCACTGTAGCTGTCATGTCACTTGATTACTAGTTCCGCTCATTATGGCACTAAAAGACGATATATCGGTCATCCACTGCAGTCTTAGCCCAGGACCCCACCACCAAACCTTCTAACATGTGTACTTATGGTTTGAAAGGCACGAAATGCAACTTGCCGATCCCAAACTCTTCAGCTATGTTGGTCACTTTATACTCCTTTTCAAACTTTCCGATCATTCGCCAACGTGTAAAGTCTTTCAGGTGACATCTTCCACCATATTTGTTACATAAGAACTCACTTACATTTGTAACGAATGCCTTTGATTGCGTATTCCTCCTTTCTTTCTTGCATGCGTTTTGAGCCCTTTCACGTCATCTGTGACATTTTGTCCTTGCATTTACATGCGCATGAACTTTGCACTGAATTTTGTGTTCATTGTACTGATCACACGATTCTTTTTCGGGAATGTCAGGATTATCTAATTGACATGAATACCGTTGCTTAAGTTTAGCACATCCTAGTGTGTGTGTATATATATATATATATATATATATATATATATATATATATATATATATATATATATATATATATATATATATATATATATATATATATATATATATATATATATATATATATATATATATATATATATATATATTCATACTCATATAAAATTATATAAATAAACAGCTCAATATGGAATATTCCTTACTGATAATTTTATTTTTCAAACAACAAATTATACCCACATAACGTTTTTTAATTAAATTAAAAGTGATGATTTAGAAACATACATTTAATAGCAAATAATTAATTTAAAGTGATTGTAATGACGTAGATTTAGTTTTTGCTTTGTTTTAAAATTCATGAACAATAGTTATACATTCTTTTAAAATTTTTAGAGGTTATATATATATATGTATATATATATATATATATATGTTAAAATTTGAATGTTTTCCTTCATAGGGATTTAACCTTTTATTCAAATTCACTATCTGGAAATTCCATTTATTATTAATCTGCTGCAGATTAAAAGCACCGCCTTAGGTATGCAATACTCCATTACCTGAAAAGAATAAAATTATATATTTGTTGTTTTAATGTATAAAATGTTGATTTACCAGTGTACTTTTCCCCTGTATTTGTCCATCTATTTTGATTACCAAAGACTTTTTTTACAAATGGGATGTTTTTTGTGCCACGTTCAAACGATGAACATTTTAGATGTCCACTTGAGAATATGGCCACTTGAGTTTGAAATTTTCGGTCACATTTTATTTCCAGAAGATTTCTAGGAGAGGTGTTAGAGTTCCATTGGTGCGTGGGTGGAATTTGCCAGATTGAATCTAGTCTAGATTTTCCATTAGAGTAAAGTTCTTGATATGTGAGTGATGAACCAGAGGGTGTATCTTCCTCACTGGCCTAGTTCATGAGTGCTTCAGACCTCGGTCCAACAGAAGCTGCACATTACCTCCTCCATATATATATATATATATATATATATATATATATATATATATATATATATATATATATATATATATATATATATAATACATTTTATTCTTCAGAATCTTTTTGCACATAAATTAAAATTGTCTTCCTTGATAAGAAGAGACAAACTTTTATTTCAGTCTTTTTATCAACGTGATAGTTTTTTCTTGCGCTTTCAATTTTAGTGGAAGAACAAAACGCTTAGTGTTCAGACGCCTTACAATTCAACAATTTGTCGGTTCCTTTCCCATCTTAAATAGGAGAAGAATATTTTAGTTGTTTAGAGTACATCTTATACTGTAAATCTTAGTCCAGTTAGTCTTCATGTGCTAAAAAAACATACAAAAAAACGGTTTATCTTTCAATTCCGTCTATTCATTAATAACCAGCTGTGTTCTGCTGATAATCATAACTGTAATTTTTTATTACAAGGATTTAATACAAGTAATTTAATGATAATTTGTGCTATTGAAGAAATTTACATTGAAGAATATTATTTGTTACTATTTATTGACAATTTGCTATTCATTAATATAATATTAATGTTGAAGTAACCACTGTCACTGAAATTAATTAAGAATCACAGAACAGTTGAAGATTTCCTTGATTGCCTTGTTGTAATCACAATACTTCAATGTATGTGCCTGTGATGATGACCTTTCCATTTTTATTGGAGTTTTGGTAAAAGTGATTAAACATTTATTTGTCTTTGAAGTGCGCGGCTTAACAGATACGAATGGAATATTTTGAGGTTCCCGAGCAACCGTTCAGCAGTTAAATTTGGAAGCATTTTATCACCACTCCCATCTCTCACTCACCAAATTAGAAAATCAAAACTTTCTTTAACGTGTTTTATAAAATTAACTATGTTTATTACTTTGAATAAATTATACTTTTGCATAACCTAAAAAACATGATTTTACAAAATAATTATTCTAATTTATATGCAATAATATTTTATTTTTATAAGATGAATTGATCGATGTTCTCCAATTGAATATGCGAATTCTCTATCAAGAGAATTCAATCATCTTTCATTTCGACAAAAAAGGCTAAATATAGGAACAGCATTACTGGCACTTTTAGATGAAAAGTGCAAAGCATTTTGATTGTCAATCACAATTTTTATTAAAATTATCATATTGAGTTGAAAACGAAAAATCTTACTAACTTTATTATACCTACTAACTATACTTTTGCTAAAATAAAGCCGCTTATTATAGCAAATTTCATTTATTAAGTATTCTAAAACTTGAAAAAATCCAATAGGTAATTTTCATTTATATTTTATACATAGATATCTAGAAACGCGATAAAGGAATTGAATTTCTCTCATTTGAATCAAATACATATTTTCAGTTAAGATATTTCTAAGTAAAAGAACTTTAGTTCGAAAGGAATTTCCTGGAGTTTTCTTAAAGAAGTTCAACTTCTCTCTTATCTCCTTATCTTGAACTATGAAGGAAAATACTTTGATATTATTAAAATGGATAATGTTATTTTACCAACCGCGAATACTTTTAATAAATAATGAAGAGTATATCTGCTTAAATTTGTCCACAAAATTATTAAATGTTATATGGTAATTTTTTTGATATTGAATATTTTAAAAATAGATACAAATCTTATTATAATATTGAAAATGGAATACTTATAAAATTTTCATAAAATATTTCCGATTTATGTATTAGAATTGCAAATATAATATGCATTTTTGATTCAATGTTTGTTTATTTTTCATGTATTTTGAAATATTAAAAAAATTTCTTATTTCTTAAAATAATTAATACTTATACATTCGCTATATATATATATATATATATATATATATATATATATATATATATATATATATATATATATATATATATATATATATATATATATATATATATATATATATATATTACGTGTAATGGTACTGAATGAAAATTATAATATTATTATGAATATATTTTAAAATTTAATTTAAAATTTAAATTTAAACTTTTAATTAAAATAGCTAATGTTCTCAAATGCTAACAAACAAAAACGTGAATCTTTTCAAGATATTGGGATTTTGTGAAAATATACAACATTGTTTTAGAAAATAAATCAGATTTTGAAAAGAATATTTTATTTATGATTATTCCGGGTTTTAAATATGTGAACACAAATAAAACCAATTGGTGCAATTTTTATTTTATTTTATTTTATCGGCTCTTTTTGCTGTCCTTTACGCGGCTTCAAGCAGTATTGTAATGAGAGAAAAATGCATGATTTCAGCAAAATGTTTGTCTAGGAGTCCGGTCGCAAGAATAGAAAGCAAAACGTCATAGGTTTATGGTTGATATTGATTCATTTTATAAATGCATCTCAATAATAAGCGAGGGAGAGCTGCTCGGGCTCCGGAGCTTCCTGTTCAGTGCAGGAAAGGGAAGCATCATTTACCGTGGGTGGTGACTGGGAGGGTGGTCCGAAGTCTTTCCGCTGGTGTGGCGTGGATGTGTGCCATGGCTCAGAAGGGCGATGGTGAAGGGCAAGTATTCCAAAGCGAAAGGCACACACCTTGAGGGGCGCCGGCATACCTCTGCCTGTCTATTTTATAGAGTGACGTAAATGGAATGATTGTTTCTCTCAAGGATTCAAAGATTTGTATCTTTGATATATGATTCTTGTTTTTAATTTCACTTGCTTTATATGCATACAAAGATTTCTAGAAGAACTTCTGTGGGTCTTATATATATAATAATAATCATATTTCTTTAAAAAAATTAATTTAAAATTAATCTTGGATAAAGCTTTATTCAATTTAAAATTTATTTTATATTGTGCATACGTATGTTTATAGCATTCCTATAAAAAATAGGAAATTTTAAACTTCGAACTTTTGTATTCTTATATTTCCTTAAAAATTTATCTATTATAAAGTATTTTTTGATTTTCACATACATATCTCTTAAAAAATTGCATAGTTGCTTTTAATAAATCCTGATTGTTGTTTGAATTTCGAAGAGCTCTTTTGTAAATCCAATTTAAAATTAATCTTAGCAATATTGTAATTAATTTAAAACATTTTCCGAACTGTGTTTGTGTATTTGAAATAATCTCATCATGTAGTTTTTTAGAAATTAAATTTTACTGTTTACTTGGATGAAAATTTACGAAATTTAAAAGTTTTTCCGAACTATCTAGTTATTTATATCGGTAATATGCTTATGTAGTAAAGGCTATGTAAAAGTTAAATTTCTCTTTAAAAAAAAACACATATACTTTAGTTTAAAATTAATCTTAGGTAAAAATTTACCTAACTTAAAAGATTGTTCTGAACTGTATCCGATGGTCTTCATTACTCTTATGAGGGGCTATGTAAAAACTAAATTACGGATATTGATAGTAAATCCAGTTTAAAATTAAACTCAGACAAAAATGTTTCGGTTTCAAAATATTTTCTAAAGTGTGCATGTGTATAGTTGAAAATTATTAAAAAGAAACTAGACAGATAAGTCTATTTGTATATCTTTTAATGGATTTTATTTAACTTTTTCCCGTTAACCCTTTATAGTGCCATTTTTCTATTAATATCATGTTAAAGTACTTTGGGGAATGAAACTGTTTTATAAAAATTAATTCATTCAGCCTCGTTTATTACCTCCTTTTTCATTGATTTTTAATATAATTTTTATTGAGTAGGAAGTATGTTTCCTATCGCCCACTAGGAGATATGCAAAGGTAGAGCATCTTTCATTTTGAATTTCTTTTTATTTCATTGCATTTATAAAATATAGTTTGCAAATACTAAAAACTACGAAAGGAATAATGAATTAGATAGTTTTGTATTCAAAAATTTAAGAATTTATACCACTTACTTACCATAAAATTAAAAAAAAGAAAGAAAAACAAGTACAAACGTACCTTGTTCTCTTGTCAAATGCTTTAGTAGAGCACAAACGCTTACGTTTATTTTTTTTTTTTTTTTTTTTGCAAAGTTGACATTTGTTTACCAACTTTAGTCTACCGTACGTCAGCCGGAACCGTTTTCTTTCGGCTCAGGATACCAACAGGTCTTCCTTAACGCACACGATTCGAAAATCCAGACATCAGTTGTCGTGCTAGCCGGAGTCGAAAATTGAATTGCTCTTGAAGTCCCAAATCTTTCTTACTTACCAATTGGAGGGAAAACGAATACTTAAAAACTGATGAAGTGGGTGGGAAACTCACTTGCCAGGATCTCATCAAAAGAGTTAAAGACGATGTATCCATAATGAAGGGTACAAAATCAAAAACAAATCTTCTCATCCTAGAGCTCCCGACTCGTTTAATACGAAGAAAAGTAGTTTCAGAATATTTTAAAATATACGAACTTGTGTAAGTAAACACTTCAGTCAATTGAATAGAAAGAAGAGGTTAGGGCCTTGCTTAAAGCTTCGGTGATTTCAAAATTCTGCGACGCGCGAGCCTTGCATACATTAAACTTTTATCTTTCTCGTCCTTGAGCTTTGGAAAATCAAAATCAAATAGTTGAAAAAGCATTTCAAATATTTTATTCATAACTTTCGCTTTTAGCCTCGATTTCCATAAAGGAAATTACCATATGTTAGGAAATCAATTACAAACCCTGCTTTTTATTCTGCTTCGTGGAAAGCTCCGAAATGAATGACTGAGGACCATGTTTCAGGACTTTTAGAAAAGGTCCACGGTCAATGTTATTGTTTCTGTCTCAACTTGCAATTTTATTTATGTCGTGAACAATTTTTAAATGTTCTTAAAAAATATTAAAGAATTCTAAGCTTTCGAAGAGTTTTTTGATAGTTTTAAAACAATGCACTTCTTTTTTTAGAAAGATGAAAATTGTTTTGAAATTTTAAGATTCGTTTAGAAAAAATTATGAATTATGATTGATTTGCATTTGATATCAAAATGCACGAAAGACATTCGTCTAATTTTTGCCGGTGAATTTAATTAAATGTGGGAAAATGTTTTCTTTTTTATAATTACTTAATTTGTTCCTTTTTAATGTAAAAAATATAGTGAGATGTTTCATTTGGAATTTCAAACTTAGTAGGTGCTACCATCTATCGATGAATTGGAGAAAATAATATTTCTCTCTCAATGAAAGAAGCGAGTCTTATTAAAATACCATGTTTTGTTGAATTTAAAATTTCGCGCCAATTTATTAACGCATATGCTTATACTTGATTTATAAACATATATAACTTAAAACAAGAGTTTGAATAATTTATTTGCATTACTTAAGCGCTTTTGAACTAGATTTTGCACATTATTTTAAGCAAATTCTTATAAAAATTAAAAATTACTATTTCCTGTACCGTTATTCACTATTAATATTTTAGTCTTAAACAAATATTTGTTTAACCGATTAAAATTTTAAAATTATTTAAATTTTGCTTTTTATATCCGCAGTCAATTTTACAGTGAAGTAAGAAGGTTTCATTAGATTTCATAGCACCACTTTCATCAAAAAATAAGTATGATGAAAATTTTTATTAAATAAGAAAACTTTGCATTTCGCTTACAAGCAAATTCAAATCACAAATGGATTTCAGAATGTGTCGACGATTAATTGGCTAGCAGAAATTTTATTTTAATGCTTATTCTAAATTAATTAAAAAAAAGAAACCTATTCCAACAAATCCATTATAGCAAAAGTTTGTAAAGACATACAATTTTCTTAAAAAGAAAATCGAAACTTCTGATTTTAAGAAAAATGTATTCTTTTTAATACATTTGGTTGGTCATATCAATTTTACTCGCTAAGAGATCACAGATAATATACTAACCTCATTTTTCATAAGAGAAACTTCTCACGAACTGATTCTGAAAAAAAAATCACAACAAAATTGCTTATTGTTATAATTTTTGAATCATTTATGGTCAAATAATTTTAGTCTTACATTTTGAAAATACAATTGAAGATTAGAAAACAAGTATAAGTAAGTAAAAAATAAACTTTTGAATTTTAGCTATTTTGTTTTGATCTTCAGGAGGAACAATAAAGTCACAAATTTAGGCTTATGAACTGATTGATTCAATTTCTGAAATGTTATGCCTGATTTTTCAAAATCTTATCATCATTGAATAGCTCACTTAAATTAATATTGGCGTTAGTTAGAAAATAATTGTATTATTTCCAAAAATATAAGAGTCCTTCATTTTGAGGTCGTCGGTAAGATTCCTAATAATCGATATGATTGAGATGAATCATGATAGACTAATTGAATTTTTTTCTGCCATCACCTTTGTTGCTTCTGTTCACAGATGAGAAACAAAATGATGATTATGAGATAGCTTACTGCTAATAAATTACTCAGCATGATATTCTTTATGAGAAAATCAAGTGCTTCTAGTATTCTAATGAATGGGAAACTTTCGAGACAAAAGCAAGAAAATATATTTTCTCCATTTTTTCGCTAGCATATTCTTTTTATTGATCAGTGATTTGAAGAGCTATAAATCTTAAGAAAATATAATAAATTATCTTAACTCACAATAATCTAGTAAAATAAAAGTCATAGATTTTTTTAAAGGGCCTTAGAAATCTAATCCAATTATTTAAATTAGCATATTTGTTAAATAACTGTATTTTTGTGCTATCGAGACCAAATTCGTTACCTCTTCCAATTTTCTGTGTGTATCACCAAGATATTCACAGAGTGTTACCCATTTTCATAATAAGCATAAAATGTAAGCGTGTAAATGTGATAAATATTGAATGTAAATTCAGTTTAAGTGTAAATTCAATAGATATCATACCTTGCAAATGCAATCTATATGTTTATATTGTACCGAGCTCCACGGGTTCGTGTTGATTGAGAGTTGAATAAAGCGACCACTTAATGAACACAAGACTTTTATTCGTAAGAACCTCACTAAATAAACGAAATTCCCGCTGTAACAGTCACAATTATACAGCTACAATTCGTCAGATATAATAAGAAACAGCTTCCAATCACAGGTCTCAAATACCTCAGACAGAGAACAACTAGCAGTCACAACTAATCGTCTTCACTCACTGACTGTCTTCACAAAACTGACTATTCCATGTCGGGCTGCGGTATTTATACCTGACTTGAGAAATCTACCAATTTCGCCAAGGTTCTGGAAGCTTCTAGGCTATCTCGAAAAGTATTAGTCCTAGAGCTTAGGTGATGGATGTCTCCAGAAGTATCGATTTCTCGCCAAGTCGCCAAAAATCTCGCCAAACGTCGCCAAGTCGCCAAGAATCTTGCCAACTGTCGCCAAGTCGCCAAATTATTAGGAAATCCGCTTTTAATAGTACAACACGTCTAAATACCGCAATTTTTGCCCAAAATGTGAGAATTTCCGATCTGTCTGAGATATTTTAAGACAAATATAATCATTATTTATAAATTTGTAACAATATGATGAAAGTGGCAATTATTTCCGTGATTATCTTTTTCGGTACGAATCCTGACGATTTAGTGACATTTGAATCTGATCCCGATAACAGAAAAAACTGCCAAAATAATTTACTTGCAAAGATGTCACACTACTTTGGAATTCTTTTTCCTTGCAGCGAAACTGGACTCGGTGAAGACGTACATGCGGATGAGGAAAGTGCCTGGACAGCTGTTCAACAAAGTCATCAAGTGGTTCGATTACCTGTGGTTCACGCAGAAGTCGTCGGACGAGGAGAGGTCGGTGGGCTGCCTGCCGGACAAGCTGAAGGCCGAGATAGCGATCCACGTCCACCTGGACACGCTGAAGAGGGTGGAGATATTCCAGAACACGGAGCAGGGCTTCCTGCGAGAGCTTGTCCTGAGGCTGAGGCCCGTGCTCTTCAGCCCCGGGGACTTCATCTGCCGCAAAGGTAGGTCGCCTCTTCCATTATTACTCTCGTCATCATCGATTCATTTCGTGCTAATCAGTTTGACCTTGAGAAACTCAAATAAGCGATGTACTTTTCGTTTCGTTTAAAATAACATCTGTCAAAAATTAAAAAAATGTATTATAATTGTTTTTATTTGTAAGCATAATTTAAAATAGAACAAGTTTCAACTTTCACAATCTCTTAGACTTTGCCTACGTAACTGGGTTGTTTGTTTGTCTAATTAATTTTCGCAGAAAAAGAGACAATATAACTCAGTTTTTCTGTGGAGATCGCTCAAGTATGTATTTGAACTTTGAAAAGCACATTCTTGTGGTTCACTGATGTTAGACAAATTTGCTACTATTATCTTATTAAAATTTATAAATTAATAATTGTGTAAACTTAATTTATATTTTAGCCTTTAATTCAAATAGATCTATTTTTTCCAAACTGCCAAACATTAGTGTCCAAAAATGCTGTTCATCGAAAGAAAAATAAGATTTTCTAGTTATCGAAACTATTTATCAATGTTATCATGCTTCATTAATTTTCAGATCTGGACGCTTTCGTTTCATAACTGAGAAGAAATCGTACAAAACAGATCGATCTTAGCTATTTCTTAACTACAGAAAGCAGTTACCGTTCTCAGTTTCAGATCAAGTGTTCTTGAATTTGATTGTCACCTTGGACATAAAAATTTCTAGTTATTCAGAACACAGCTTGAGTTGTTCGGAATAAAATTAAAAATAAACTAAGTGAGCACCCATGTTTATAAAAAATGATCACAGCCTAATAAATAAGCTTAAATTGAGCACGAAGAAACATTATGATTACCGTTGGGCTTATAAGTATTTTATTTTCCTCTTATTAAAACATAAATAAAAAACATGCATAGCATTATGACTCACTGTGACCATCTTCAAACTGAACTGCACTCGATATGTTTTTCTTAATTATTGTTGCCAAATAATTTCCTAAAATATTTAGAATTATTTTACCTACACAGTTCTTGTTTTGTTAGCAAAAAAATAAAATAAATCGCTAAAATTTGTTTTCCATCTTTACATTTCATAAAAGATTAGGAATTAAGTTAACTTATATTGCAAGCTATATTCTTCCGCTTTATTTATTCATTTTGTATAATATTTATTTTTTGTATAATAATTTTAATTCACAAAAATCCAGTAAAATAATTATAAGACTTTTAATTTTGTCAAACTAAATAATTTTAACATTAATACGAATAACATTTAAAAATGCACAAGTATGCTTCTTTTTGGTGCAATAATATTTATTCTTATTTTCTTAGAGCAAATATATATATTATTTTATAACTTTCTTAATTTTAATTAAGATCATTAAATTTAAATTTAAAAACTTTATATTATTGCTTTTCATTCCATAGGAAATAAAAGTCATTTGTTTAAATAATTAATCATTTCATGAATAATTATTAAACTTAATTATATACCAGCAAGAAATGAAATTTGACATCATTGAAATACATTTCATTTGTTTCAATAATAATCATATCCATTTAAATTTAAATTAAAATTATGTTATATTATTAGTCTTATTACTTTAATAAAATCATTGAAGCGTACAGAATTTTGAAACTTTAAATTTCGATTATAATTTTTAATTTTGAGAAAATTAATATATTTTAAGATTACAATATTTAAAGGAATAGAATTTAAAATACAGATCTAATTTACTTTCTTTGTTGTAATAGTATTCATAAAGTACTGCAATAGATTTAAGATTACATGAATCTTCTTTTATTACCAAATCGATTAACTCCCTAAAATAAAAAGATAATATAGTGTATAATGTCTATTAAAAAAACTTAAGTTAAACGTTTTATTTAAATATGGTTTTTGTGGTGTTAATTCTTATTTCAAGAGAAATCTGTATGTAAAGTTATAGGATAAAATAATATATAAAGCTAAATATCATACACACCTTTTGCTCTAAAAATGTAATAAAATTCAAAATATAGTGTTAATCGATTTGACATGCAAAACATTCATAATGTTCTGATATTTATAAATATAATATAAGTTATAAAAATTAGCGTAATTAAAACTTTATAAAGTAATTTTAACGTTATAAGAAACACAAGTAATAGTAACTACTTTAATTACAAGTTAAAAAATAATGAACTTTAAGATTAGAGCAACGGTTTTATGCCTCATAATTTTGTATACAATATCATCCACAATCCATGCTGTAAGTATATATATATATATATATATATATATATATATATATATATATATATATATATATATATATATATATATATATATATATATATATGCGAGAGAATTTAATTAAAAATTTCTTTGCTTATTTACACATTAGTAAACAGTTTTTATTTCAGATTTAATAAAAAAAACAGTTAACTTTCATCCGGCTCTATTATTATTTCTAAGAGCCAAGAAAAGCAAGTAAGACTTTTCTTTGAGAGCGGTGATCCATCCAACAAAATGAGTTTTGTGTTATGGCCTTTAAGAGCTCCAAATATGTGCGTGAAATATTAGTACTCCACGTTTATTGCCTTTTCGCGTTGCCACTCTGACTGCTATAATAATCAAGAGTAATCGGCGATAAGAACTTCTGACTACCTCCCGTTCTTAAGGGTTACTTTTTCTTCCTTGTTCTTTTAATTCTTTTCAATGTTTCTTAAATTGCAAAAGTTTTTATCGTGCTAAAACATTTTGGCTCTCCACCGGCTACAATCATTTATAAATCTTTATAACACATAAATCGTGACGTACGCAAGAGGTTCCAGTTACTTCCATTTAAGTTACAATCACATGTATACTTAAGTCTGTAGTGTTTATTCGTGGAAAACCACTTTAATTATTAAATTACATGCGACATTAGAAATGTTATATCAACATTTATGACGTCATTTTCACACACTTCTTAGAATGAATAATTATTTTGTTGCATTCATGAATGAAAAGCTTTCAAATCAATTATTTAAATACATTTGTGTAAAAAGGTTACACCTGGGACCATTTTTATTTTAAAATTCTCATTTTTCAATAAATTCTGTTGTTATTCAACTAAAATATTCTTAATTCAAAGAATAAAGTTAAGATTAGTTAATTTCATTCAATTATTCTAAATTTTATTCATGAATAAATGGAATAAAATAATTATTTTATTTTATATATTGATGGAGTGCTACACACACACACACAAACTTCATTATTTTATTATATTTGAAACTAATATGTTATAATTATGACTTGCACTATAACTTCTCGTATTTCTTCAAAAAATATAATTATTTTACTGCCCTCATTCAATGGATTCATAAACTATCAATTGAGATCTAACATCTAGTTATTAGAACTATTTACAACGTAAAAGTGCCAAATTTCCTGTGATTCTCTTGTAGCATTCACTAATGTTGAATTATAATATGAATTATTTAGTCGCACTTTTATTAAGCAAATAAATTTTATTAATATTGTTGCTGATTCAATAAAAATTGATTTTAGATAAAAGCGAAATGTGCATGAATAAAACAAATCTTGCGATAAAATTATTTATATTAATTTTTGAATGATAAATTTCTAATTCGTGGATGTTTCATTTTCTAAAATCAAAATATATTTTAAAGATAATAATGACTATACTCTGCTATGTAGATGCAGTGCATACTTATCAAAATAAAAATGAGATATTACAATGACAGCAAATGCAAAGCAATGTGAATGAAAAACTTCTTTTCATAAGAATATACACTACTGACATTAAAATTTAAAATTAAAATTACTACACCAAGAAGGAATGCAAATAACAGAACGATATTTATGGGACACATACATTACAGTGGAAAGAACAAGTTATTAGATTTACAGGAAATAAGGATGTATATATCTTGAGAAATCAGTCCCCAGAGCAGCCACCTCTGGCTGCAATAACAGCATTTATCCGCCTAGGCATGGAGTCAAACAGAGATTGTATGGCCTGTACGGGGATCTCAGTCCATGCAGCTTCAACACTATGCCACAGTTCATCGACAGTAGTGGATGGTGAGTGATGGCGTGCCAATCGCTCGGCAACCATTGACCACACGTTCTCAATGGTGACAGATCAGGAGAACGTACTGGCCAGGGTAACAGACGAACCTGTTCTGTATCAAGGAAGTTCAGAACAGTACGGGCAACATGCGGTCGTGCATTATCCTGTTGAAACAAAGCATTAGGGAGGCCTCAAAGTTAGGCCAGAGCCACGGGCCTTAACACATCGGGAATGTAACGGTTGCTGTTCAAAGTGCCGGTAATGCGAACAAGATGTGATCGAGACGTGTATCCAAAGGCACCCCATACTATCTTTCCAGCAGATGGGCCAGTATGGCGATGCCCAATGCAAGCTGGCAATGCGCGTTCTCCACGATGCCTCCAAACACGGACCGAGCTGGCAGCCGAATGGTTAGCGCTCTTGCCTTCGGTTCAACAGTTCGTGGGTTCGAATCCCACCTTGGGCATGGATGTTTGTAGTGGTTCGGAATCCACTTTAAACCGTATGTTCCGGTCTAATTAGCCCTCGTGTGCAAAAAATGACCGTTGAACGACAAACAAACAAACAAACAAGCCTCCAAACACGGATGCGGCCATCATGGTCCTGTATACAGAACCGAGGTTCATCTGTAAAGATGACGTGATGCCATTCCCGCGTCCAGGTTCTTCGCTGATCACACCATTGAAGGCGCTCCTGTCTGTGACGCAGCGTCAATGATAGCCGAAGCCATGGTCGCCGTGCAGACAATCCATGCTGCTGCAAAAGTTGTCGAACTGTTCGAGCAGAAACTTGTTGCCTTACAAATGTCTCCATTTCTCGACTCAGGGTTCGTGACGTGGCTGTACGATCCCTTGTGACCATGCGGATAAGATGTCTGTCTTCTCTGCTCTTAGTGATTGGGGGTCGCTGAGATCCTGGATGACGTTCCGTATGATTGTCCTGAACCCATCAGTTCCATATTCTGCTAACAGTCATGGGGTCTCGACCGACGCGAGCAGCAATATTGACGGTACGATAAACCGCAATCCCTGTAGGCTATAATCCTTCCTCGATCAAAGTCAGCCACGTGCTGATAGGCATTGCTTCTTCTTACAAGAGGCATTTCAACAACTTTCTTTGCCGAAAACAACGTTGAAACGGAAATTGAGTATGAGAAAACTGCTGTCAAATCTCTGGTTTTATACACATTGTAGATGTCGCTACTGTCGCCTGCTTTGTATGAATGCGCTGAAAATCTAATCATTTGCATATCACAGCAACTTCTACCTGTCATGCAAGTTTCACGTGTGTGGTGTGCCGCTTTCCTGGTGTAGCAATTTTAATGGCCAGTAGTGTAGTTAGAAAATGTTATCTAAAATAAGGCCGCTTTTTTTCTAGCTATCAACATTTAATTGAATCTAAATGCCTTTTTAACTTTATATTCACCTCAAACTAAATTGTGAAGACTGTTATAAGCTCCATTTTTGCCTTTGTATGTCTGTGAATCTTGAATAAAATGCCACCCACTCACTTGATTTGAGCGAGAAATGTAATGGTAAATCGTAATTTGAATACTGCTTAAACACAAGAATGATGTCCTCTCATAAAAAATAAATTTGTACATGATTATTCAGTTGAATATGTTTCTTGTGTTTCTTGTTATCTTCCTTAAAGGGAAAAATCTATTATTATAAATACTCTTAACTGATAAACAATAAATTTATGAATCATTATATAATGGAGCACTCATTTAGTTGTTTACTTAGTGGTTCTTGATGTGTTTAAAAAAACTGAGCACAGATTGTCTTCAGTTTAGACATCAGTATGCTCTAAATTCATTTGGTAATTTATAAATTTATTTAATATATTATAAAGAAATGAATACGATTGACCGTAATAGGACCGAATTAATTATGTATTTATTATAATTTTCATAAGTTGTAAGTATAGTCAAACTATTCGTAAATTTTCTCCCTCCGAAAAGTTTTAAATGAAACCTGTTACCTAATTCAACTCTCAGAGAGAATCCTTTTTTTCTAAAAATAAACCTTTTTATATTCCTTAAAAAAAAGAACTAAAAAAATCGTTCCATTCATTTATTTTTTTCATATGATAGTGTGTTGCTTTTCCGGGCATTCGGAACAAATCCCAGTGGCATTCTTTTTCGTCCCTGGAAAACTTTGGAGCGTTTTTCTCCAGACTCGAAGCATTAGCAGAAACAATCTTCGCACTTAACTCTGGGGAATTTGAAACTCCTTCTTTGATAAACCGTAAACCAGTTCTGTTGGAGGGGAAATTGTTTTCACAAACAACAGTTCGGGAGTTGGAAGGGAAGTCTTAACATGCGATAAGAGAAAAATGATTCCGAAAAACTGAAACGAAATAAACATTACCTTTGCGTAACGTATTTCGGAAATTCAATAATGAAATACATGAATGCGGATTTTTAAAAACATATTTATCTCCGAAATTTAAACGTATGTAACTTTGCTCAGGAACCTCATCAATTCCGTTTCATTGCTTTAATAATAAACACTGCATGATATATATATATATATATATATATATATATATATATATATATATATATATATATATATATATATATATATATATATATATATATATATATATATATATATATATATAGAAGATTGATCGTATATACAGTTCTATAAGAACAGAGTTTTATTTTGCTATTGGTGAAACCTGTGCTAACACCAATTTTTTAAATAGAAGTAAAATTAAAGATCTTATTTAGCAATGCTTATGATAAAATTAATAAATGCGCACAACCTCTTACGTACATATGTACGTATCGCATATTTATATATTATGTGTGCCCATTGTTTTACAATAATAAAGCTAAAAGCAAAATACGATCGCTCAAAAGAAAGAATGTATACTCATTTAAACAGAGGGATGGTACCTTATGCAAAGCTATTGGTATTTGTCGACATTTCTTGTGCAAGAATAATGTTTATTGTAAAATTTTGGGTGTGGTTCTCTATTTCATAAGCGTCTTTATAACTCGTCCAGCAAATATTGTATAAGGTGGGTAAAAACTGAAAAATGGCCAAGGAAGACTTATTGATAAAACTCATGATATTGCTGATTGAGAGAGACTACAACATGGCACGAATTAGTGCCATTGCAAAGGTAACATTCATTAACTGTGTACAATTGTTGGAGAACAGGACTAACACTATTGCTGATGTCCGTCATATAAGAGTGTGTGTATAATTTATCAGGAAAGACATTCAAATTTCTCAAGTAATACCACTAAAAACACCCGGATGAAAGGTACATCTTTGAAACCAAACTTAATAATTTGAACGGTGCACAATTTGAAAAAAAGATGTCATTGCATCCGCAACATCCAAGCTTATTCATTCAATTATAAGGGAAAACACGGCCATGGTGGCCTAGTGGTTAGGGCATCAGCCTACCATCCGGGAGGGCTGGTGTTCAATTCCCAACACCACCAAAGACCCGCCGAGTACATGCGATATACTTGCTCGTTAAATCTATGGAGTCGGAAGTCCTGTGGTGGGTCGTTGAGTAGTTACCATGGGTGTAATTGTCTGGAGAAAATTTCCTTTCTCTTCCTGATCAATGTCAAAATTGCGTGAGAGAATCCTCTGGTGGTGCCATCTATCGGAAGAATCTTAGAGCAGTCATACTTTCACTTTCGTGGGGATCTGGTTAATGGAAAGACGCACCCTGCTGACTCAAATTCGTATAGCCAAAGGTCCTTCAGTGAGTTTGGCTTGTCCAAGTGTCATAAGTAATAAGGACAACAGAAGAGAAAACAGATTTATTAATACCTTTGTCAGTGTTTTCCAGCGTGGCCCTAACGTAATCTCAATCAATAATCAAGAATATCTGATTCATATGTTGAATGAGTTGAAGTTTGGTTTGTGTGAAGTAGAAAATCCGTGGATATTGAAAGCATGCTGCTCTGAAAAGTACTGGGATGTGTCGAAAACCTGTTGAGAACCATTGTTGACGATTCAAAGGGGTTGTTTGATCACGCTTGAAAGCAAGACGACACCGTTTGGTCAATTTACGGAAATATCCCCTGTATGCCGGTTATGTCTCAAATTTCAATGCTTTATAAGGTCACCAACTGTTGACCACGGTTATGATAATTCCAATACTATTGCATAAACAGATTCACTAATGTTTTAAATAAGTATAGCATATATTCCAATTATTTTTTTCCAGTTATTGCCACGTTACATTCTTAACGAATGACATTCCTTCTTCTCATGTTTAACATTTGCAGGTCACGTCTGAGTGTTGAATTTGCCAACCGTTGATTGAACAAATCTGCTGCCCATTGTTACAGGGTTAGTGAATATATAATATAAAAATGCTTTTGGATTGTAGTGAAAATTTTATACAAATATAGTGCACATTTCTTATCACTTATCTATGAAAAGATGTGTGATAATCGTTGCATATCATCCTTTTTTTAATTTCTATTCTTCTTATTCTTAACATACATTGACCATACTGACAATATTTTTATTAGTCAACCCCGTAACAGAGCGTGACAGGTAATTTTAATCATCTATATCAACAATTGTTGAGTGTAAAAGGAATGTTTAGCAAATTCTTACTAATTAGGTCATAGTGAGATGCGGTGGTTTTCCTTCTAGCATCCTTTAAACAAATGACATTTTGTCGAAGAAAAAGTAATTTTGTAATATTAATATTATAATTTTTCACGATTTTGATAAGATTTTTGGTACTTTAATGAAAGGGTAAAAATCAATAAGTATCCCTCAATGAGGCCGCAGTGGCTTGGTTGGTTAAGGCTTTCGTTATCGGAAAGATAAGAGCACGTTAAATAGGTCGTGATTGCAATGTCCTCCAAGTGAAATGATACCTCTTGGGATGACAGTCCGAATCTACTTGGCTCCTGCTTCTAAAAGATGAAGGCTCCCACCTGTTCCATCAAACTAGTTGAGCCCAACTCAGAAAGCTGATGCAACAACAAGAAGCCTGCCTAATCGTAATAATAGGATTGTGAAAGCAGTTACGAAGACCGGTTTGTGTGATACGAGGGCACACCCACTGAGTCTATCTGTATAAGGTGCCATCATTTCTCACATGCCTCGCAGCGCTTAAAGGTCGAAATCCTTGGAGCCGGGTATTGTGCAACAGAAATTGGAACCACGCCTATATTTTATAATTTGAAACTAGTTATCAAAAATAGGATGGTATAGTATGGAAAAGGACGAAAACAGCGATTATTTTATATTCTTTGTGCATATAGTTCAATAATAAATTAATATTTTTGTTTTTGAGATAATTTTAAATTTAAAGACTCGTTATTACTTGTACATATAATTTAGAAGATAAAATATTGTTATTAATGAGCAATACAAAATGTGTTGTTGTTGTTGTTGCCAATCCAAGATGGTCCAATTTAAATATTAGACCAACTCCTCAAGTCCATTAACAGCCAGGAAATTCAACAACATAAGGTGCTTTGAAAAAGTTTCTTCCAAATCAAAATTCAAGGAGCACAGGATACGCTCAGGCGATGCCTGTTCAACTTTACATTTTGTGCACAGGCTAAAAGTCTTTTGGCCCTCCACATATTTGAGGCCCCTGAGATGACCACTGGCGAAGTGAGAAATACAAGTCTGTTAGCATCGAGTTCCCTCAAAAAGCAAGGCACCTGAATGGCGTTTTCTAGGATGCCAATTATGAGTAGGTGGAACCTTCCAGAGATCCATAAGCGTTTTTTTACTCTCCGTAAAAACTTCATTAAAGGCGGATGGCGAATCAGGTTGCGAAGAGGTTCCAAAGAGGCAATCCTAGACAGCGAATCTCATTTCCTTTGATGCCGACGTGTGACGGGATCCGCTGAAAATGGAAATGAATCCCGAAATTCTTTGAAACCCTTTAGATCACATTCAATATTGAATTTCCAGCTTTATCACCTGCCTCCATCCAATTGCTTAGATTGAAGACTTGCAATCAAGTCAGAATCCATACATGCTCGAAATCAGGCTCAGAAATATTCACACCGTAACTCAGTCCATTTTCAATAGCTATAAGCTGCAATCTGAATGCAAAACAAAATTCAGAATTTCTGAACTTGAAACTTTGGGTAGACATAGAAGCTGTGATAAATACACCATTACCAGAGTCCAATCACACCTTTAAAAAATCTCTACTAATAGAATTTAACTGTCCCAGGATTATCACGTCCACAATTGCCAGATTAAAAACAGAACATCATAAGGGCATGAAGCTCCTCCCGGATAAAGCAAGAACATATGTTCAATGTAAGCACTGCCCGGGAGTCCAGCTCACGCCCAATCACACCTTGGAATGCCCAGCTCTTGCGGTAAATTTATTAAAAATGGGAATGGTCCCACTCAGGGACTCATTGCAAGAAATTCTCTACAGCCCTGATGCATCCCTAATTGCAGAGGCAGTGGTCAAGACTTTCGATGGAATTAAGAGAACTTTCCTTATTATCTGTTATCTACACTATTTTCATGGACAGGAAAACAACAACAACAACCGGAGTCCAATACAAAATGTTCTTTTATAAAGTTAACTGAGATAATGCAAATATTTTTACGATTGTTTTTAGGGCATAGTTCATTCATTAATACTAATTCATAAATGTATCACATAAATGATCATACTAATCAAAGGGACATTTGTTAGTATGAGAAATTCCCACAAAGATTCAATTTCTTAAATAAGGTTAAAATATGTTAAATTATTGTCACCAAGAATTTGTTAACAATTAATGTAATCAATGGCTAAATATTTGCCTAATACCAAACTTTAGACTGCATTTTAAAAACATCAGGTGCCTTCCGACCATTTAGCACTTCATGCTGAATAACATTCGCTCTGAAAACCATGACACACCAAGTGCTTTTCCACATATCATCCCTGTGTTGCCTTAAGAGATAAGGCATTGTTTGCGACACATTTACGGGGCGTTCATTTCTTTCTGTTGCCATAGAAACGCGTACACATTTGTGGATGCAAAGAAATGTTGTTTAATACATTTAAATTTGCGGAGCGTTGAGAGCCGCCGCCAGAGAATTTTTCTGTCAGCAGCAGCGGAATGAGGGATAAGAAGTGGACCCCAACATATTTTTACCTTCAAGGCAAAATAAAATTTCAATTTTCGTTTAGTATTCCTTGCTGAATATTTCTCCTCTTTTTCCTTAAAAGAACTCCTTTCTAAAAGAACTGGATGGTTTTTATATTTATTTTGCAAAAGAAAATCGTCTACAAAAAGAAAAAGTTAATATGAATTCTAAAATTTACTTAATGGAAAATATATTGAAAAAATCAAAGTTTTGCTATTACAATTGAGCATATTATATTTAATATCTAGTGTTTCAGATGTTGAATAATTGTTGCTGTAAACTTAAGTATGTTTAAATCCTTTTTAAGTTTTTAAAAAATGGTATACTTTTTATACAAAATACCAGATAAATTTAATGTTTATCAAAAGCACATTTTAAATATGGTTAATTTCCCTTTATAAAACATTTGAATACCAAATCACTTTACAGTATAACGCATGCTGGTGGTTGGAACGTACGTTGCTGAACTGAATGCTTTGTGCTCTGACTTTACATGAATATGAGTTCGATTCCCAGGTCTAATGAGGATACTTGTAATTGTTCGCCATAAAACTGAAATACCCGACAATTTAATCATCTCGTGCGAATTTTTTGGTTTACCTTTTCACAAATT
The DNA here is from genome assembly GCA_037975125.1 of Latrodectus hesperus. Classification (NCBI taxonomy): domain Eukaryota; kingdom Metazoa; phylum Arthropoda; class Arachnida; order Araneae; family Theridiidae; genus Latrodectus; species Latrodectus hesperus. The sequence goes on along the minus strand of CM075850.1, from coordinate 119,861,637 downwards.
TAGATTTTATAAAAAATATAATTTTAAATATTGTAGAGAGAGATTATACTAATGATTTTATTTTAGTATATTTCCTTTTATTATATAATATAATATTTTTTTAATTTATCTTTTACAGAGTAAAAATAATTTTATTTTATAAAATTTAGGTATCTAGATAGTATATATATAGAATATAAAATTAAGTATATATATATAGAATAATAGGGAAAAAGGCATCTTAAACCGTGTCAGATAAAAGTTTTGAAATTTTGAGAGAAAAAACCTTTTAGCACTTTTAAAATAAATGCACTGTAGAAGAAGGCTATAACATGCGGGTAATTCCCAACTCTTTTGTCACAAATTCATGAGTAAAAACTTCGCCCTACACAAAAATGCAAAATATAACATTTGAGAAGATATAGGAAAATGTAATTCAATAGAAAATTGTAATACATTTTATAAAATTTTATTCTTTGAAGAAACCAATAAAATTGGTGATTTTTGTTATGAAAAAATTGAAAATGATATAAAACTAAAACATTGAATGTGGAGAGGGGGAAGATATTTCACTTGCCAAATCGACTTCCTTAACTTTCGAAATTTTATTAGATTTTAGTTCCAAACATATATATAATATATAATTACATATAATTAGAACAAACTTACCTTATAATAGGAATTAACACCATAAAAACCATACGTAAATAACGTAAAAATGTTAAGCTTAAAAAATAGCATATACTTTTTTTAACATTTTCCTCTTCTTGTTCTATGGAGTGAATCGATATGGGGCAAATCAAACATTCAGGTGTAATATAATCTATTCCTGACATGTTAAGGAAATAAGAGAATTAATAAATACGTAAGTGCGGACACCACGCTGATAGGACAAATAATTCATCACACGTTGTGTCAAGTCTGTTTTGGGATAGTAAGATAATAAACAGACAATAGTTTTCTTTAAGAAATATAATATTAAAGAAACAAAAAATTGGGCATTTAATTCATAATACTTTTATATTTGTTTCTATGTTTATGTAAATAATTACAGGTATTTATTGATATATATATATATATATATATATATATATATATATATATATATATATATATATATATATATATATATATATATATATATATATATATATATATATATACTAAGCGAAGAACAACTATGTAAATAGACAAGAATATTTAAATGTAGCCAACAGAATATACAACTAATAGACAAAGTGAAATTTAAAATTTCGCAAACACACGCACACAGTTAGAACATACAACCAATAGAAAAGTTAAAATTTAAAATATAGCACACAAGCAAATAGAACACACAATTAATAAAGAAAATAAAAATTTAAAAGGAATCATTGAAATAAACATGCAGATTAAAAGAAAAAAACGAATAAAAAATTATAAATAAACATATAGAATAAAAGAAAAGTTTTCCTTTTTTTCTATTTTCTTTATTTATTTAAATTATTCAAATTTTAAATTTTTCTTTGTTTGTTGGTTGTATATTCCATTTAATTGTTATTTAAAAATGGCCATGTATATGTACTTTATGGTTCTTCTCTTTTTGTATTTGTTACAAATATTAAACAATCTTCAATTATATATATACTAAGCGAAGAACAATATATATATATATATATATATATATATATATATATATATATATATATATATATATATATATATATATATATTCCTCATTTTTAATTCTAATTAATATAAAAAACATCAGTTGTAAAAATTATTTAACAAATTCATTCAGTTACACAATTTTTACAAATTCAATTTGAAAAATTCTTTAAGTTGGTAAAAAATATATAATTACAAGCTGACCCAGCCACGCGTTGCAGTGGCTGATTTTTTAAAATACATTGAATCAATTTTTTACTAATTCTTGGGTTCAATCAAATTAATATTTTCTAAAAAATTTAGAATAGGTTCATTCATAGGAGATTAAAAATAAAACGTTTCACCAAAATTTAATAGTAATAGGTAAAGTATCGAAATTTTGAAATTAAGCACAAATCAACATATACTTTCTGAATTTACATTTTATTCATCTTATATTAAATTATAGTTTGTAATCAGTGACTTACTTATAAAATATACTATATAAATTAAAGACATCTAAAAATAAATTGTTATAAATGAGGTAGATAACATTGACATCGAACTATTATTATTTTAATTTTAAATTACATTAAAACTAAAAATTTTTTCCGCGGCATTATACTGAAATAAAAAAATTAAAAGAATTTATCATTTGAATAAATAAATTAGATCAAAATGTTCTACTGAATAAATTAATAATTATCAAATTATAAAATAAAAATAAAAAATAATAAAAGGCTATCAAGAAATACTTACATATTTTCGAGGTGGTATGTAAAATTTCTGAATGTAAATGACACTTGCCAGAAAAAATTTGCCTACAAACGCACGGTAAGCATTCTACGGAGATTAAAAGTACATTATAGTGTCAACATCAATTCAATTTTTATATAATGCCATTTCTTTTTAACAATTCCTTAAATATCAGTAACAATTCAGAAAAGACAAGACACATTGTTTCAAAGTAATAATAATAACAATCAAACATTACATAAAAACAGTTGTAAAATGTTTGCGTACAGATGAGAGAATTCTCTAAAAATAGTTGTTTTGAACTGCCAATTAAACTTTAATATCTAGTTGGTAAAGTTTTGTGCTTATAAGAACCTCTTCCAATCTGCTAGGCAGAGAGTGAACTAGCTTGGCAGTTTCCTCATGTGAAATATAATTGCATTCCATCATAATTACTCTTTTTAGCATATCTTTCAATATTATGTTCGGTAGCCCTTAAATGTTCAATGTTTTTCAAGTCTGGCTATTGGGGAGGTGTAGGCAACTGATATTTGTTTGGTATTGTACAACAGCCAGAGCTTTACTTTGTGGGCAGTGTGTTTTGGACCATTGTCTTGTTGAAACCAAAAGTCATCGCCAAGTTGCAAATAGTGTGCACTCTGCTTCACATTTTGTTTTTATATATTTAGGTACCCCATGGAATCTAATGTGGAGTCTATAAATGTTAATCGATCAACTCCATTTGCTGCCATGCACCCCCAAATCATTACGCCACCTCCACAATGTTTAACTGTAGACACAAAATTTTGCTTCTCAAAATCCCTACATTGTTTTCTTCCCACCAGTTTACGCCCTTTGGTGCCAAAGATACCGAAGTAGCTTTCATCAGAGAATTATACTTTTTCAAACAACGCAGATGGTTTATTAATATTGTTACAAATTTATAAATAATGATTATATTTGTCTTAAAATATCTCAGACAGATCGAAAATTCTCACATTTTGGGCAAAAATTGCGGTATTTAGACGTGTTGTAGTTTAAAGGCGAATTTCCTAATGATTTGGCAACTTGGCGACAGTTGGTGATATTCTTGGCGACTTGGCGAAAAATCGATACTTCTGGAAACATCCATCACCTAAGCTCTAGGACCAATATTTTTCGAGATAGCCTAGAAGCTTCCAGAACCTTGGCGAAATTGGTAGATTTCTCCACCAAGTCAGGTATAAATACCGCAGCCCAACATGGAAGAGTTTTTAGTTTTGTGAAGACAGTCAGTGAGTGAATACGCGCGATTGGTTGTGACTGCTAGTTGTTCTCTGTCTGAGGTATTTGAGACCTGTGATTGGAAGCTGTTTCTTATTATATCTGACGAATTGTAGCTGTATAATTGTGATTGTTACAGCGGGAATTTCGTTTATCTAGTGAAGTTTTTACGAATAAAAGTCTTGTGTTCATTAAGTGGTTGCTTTATTCAACTCTCAATCGACACGAACCCGTGGAGCTCGGTACAATATACTTACAGACAAAATTTAAGTTTTCAGAATTTTTTGTATAGTGTTTTCATGAAGAGATTGAATTAACTATTCTCTAATATTAAATATTATTTGAGATACAGTAATCTTTGAATGTAAACGTAAAAATTTTAATATGCATACCTTTTCTCGTAAAGTCAGATTAGATTGCCGGTTACTTTGATGCTTTAAGATAACAGATTTTGGTGATTTGTAATTATTGATTACTTTTCGTACAGAAGAATGAGTTCTTCCAACTGTCTTTTCAATTGCTTGCAGAGCTTCATTCATTTGTTTAATGATGATTTGGTTTTCGTCAGGAACAGTCTCTTTTCTTTGAGAATCCATTTTATGTCTATTTGTTTGCAAGTACTAATAAATCATATAAGCAAAACAATGTTTCTTATTCTATTTGTTGTATTACCACCAGAGTTATAATGAATAAATAGTAAAACACAATAAATGCGGACAATATTTCATTTCATACAATCTCAAGGAGGCTAAAGAAATTAATATTAATTTCCAAATACTTTTGTAATTTGTACTTGAACGCAAACTTTTTCTGATAACTTTTTGCGTAATTTTTATTTATTATTACTTATAAGCAATGTGTGTTATCTTTCTGAAATTGTTACTGATATTAAAGTAATTGTTAAAGATATAAAAATGGAACTAATATTGACACATTTATTCTTTGTTGAATGTTTACTGTGCGTTTGTACGCAGACTTTTTCTGGCAAGTGTATAACCGAGATTATCTAGAAAAAAATTAAGGAAAACAAGAGCTATTACGACTTGACTATATTTACACATTTGAAAATGCATTTTAAAAATCTTTCAATCAAGATGGATTTTTGGTAAAATAAGAAAAACACTTTCAATTTAAATGCATTATTATTTTTTATCTTTTCATAAATAAAGTAACGTTATACGTTACTTTTGCATTCTACAATGAAAACTCATACTTACTTTATAGTTTTCTTTATTTTATTGCCAAAATCTTCTAACAATTCTTAATTTATAATATTTGGGAATCAAAATCAATGAATTATTTTACTTTAATGTTATCACTGCACCTATGTTAACTAAATCTATGTATATAATTCGATATCAGATAATATAAAACTTTTTTAAACTTTAAATAACATTACTTTAAATCATTTTCAGAAAACTGTTGGTTTCAAATTTATTCTTGAAGCAAAGACAGACGATATTTTAATCACTAGCAAGGAACTAATGTGGAATGTTTTCCACTCCTCTGATTCAGGTCATCCATAAATGTGATGCTGGGCAGTAACAATATATTCTTTTTATTCCCTCGGCAAGAAATAAATCATCCAGATAGTATTTTCTTACACATTTATCCAACTAAAGACGAATAATGAAAGAGAAAGTTATAAGCAAAATCTATTGTTAGAAATACATTGCTGTGGTAATTGTAGATGACAGAAGTCTCATTTTGCTTTTAAACGTAGGGTAAATTTTGTTAGAGTGCTTGCGTTATGAAAAAAAACCGTAAATTACAAAATAATTGCAATTTTATATCACACTCTCAATATATTGCTTGTGTGTTTGATCACTTATTTGTGTCTAAAATAAGTAAAAACGGCCTTATAAATACAGTCACTATTAATAGAAATCTTGTAAGCTAAAATAAGAAATCGTATATTTTAAGACATTACATAAGAGATAAAATTGCGTTGCTTATAACTATTATTGCATTTTTTGATTGATTGTTTTGTTAACTCCCCCCCTTTTGTCTTCTTAATGTAAATGTTTACATTTACACCAGCAAGGTCCCCTATGCCTAACCCAAGAAAAGTTCTAACAGTTTGGGTAGGAGTTGCTGGAAGGAAGAAACAATAGGAGGAAAGGGTGGAAGAATGGGGGAGACAGTTGCGTATTTTGCGCAATTTAGAAAACAAGATTATTGAGTACAAGTGGGAAAAGGGTAAGCAGGATTGCGGAGTAAAGACAATAAAAACATAATACAATGTGATAAAAGTAACATACAAGGAGAAAAGAATACAGGTGAAAGTCTTGATTAAATAAGAGAAGTAGATGTACTGCGGGCAAATGTTCTGTGAGTGGGAAAATAAGCTATGAGAGTATGTACAAGTGATACAGTCCTAGTAGTCATGAGAAGAGTACGAATGAGGTTGAGCACTGGCGAGATAGGTGTTGAGGGAGAGTGGCTCCTAATACTCCGTATCCGAGTCAAACAGGTCCCCTTGGCTATCGTCATCATCATCATCTCCGTTCTCGTTTGGTATGATTAAGTCTCTATGATTGAGAAGGAATGAAATGAGGACGATTAGCTTTGGTCTAGCATAGTGGTTGCTAAAGATGTTCCGAGTCCATTCTAGACGTAGATGTTCACTTGGTCTGTTAAAGTGCCACGAGCTAGTAAGTGGGCAGGTGGTGGGGTATTGGTACGGGCTGCCAGTGTCTCCACAAACACAGTTGTCACATGAGAGAGCTCCAATCCGGTGGAGATACGTGGGGAAGGGCCCGTGTTCAGTGACGATGAGAGTAATTTGGCGTCGCCAACAAGGAGTGTACCACTTCACCTTTGGTATAATGTTATGGACAAGGCGTCCCGTTGTGGCATGATCCCATAGTGTTTGCCACTCTTGGTGAATCTCATCTTTCAGCTTCTTTTTGAGGTAGGAGCGTGGGGGTGGGACAGTAGTTTGCTCATCATTCAATGTATTAGCCTCCTTGGCTAAGGAGTCCACTAGTTCATTCCCTGTAACTCCAACATGGGCTATTATCGAGCCTAGGGTGATTGAAGTGGTTATGTTTAGGTCAGCTTGGATGTTCCTTGCCAGGGGACAAGTGGTAGTTGGGTTACCAATTGCCTTAAGCCCACTTTGGCTGTCAGACCAGATGTGACATTGGTGGTTAATTTGTATTGCCCATTTTGTTGCCTGCTGTATTGCATAGAGCTCAGCTTGGAAGACGGTGTTATGTTCACTAAGCTTGAATTTCTCAGAGTGGATTTGAGAATTGTGATGTATTGCAACAAATGCCGCTCCTACTTTGCCCTCCAGTTTAGACCCATCCGTAAAAATTTGGAAGGAATCTTGGACTTCATTAGAGTGCATCGAATGGTTGAGGCTTATGCGGTTATCTACATTAAAATCATCACCTGGATGGATGGACGATTTGGTGACTCTTTCCTATATTTAAACGTTGGTGGTGTTCTTCAGGCTCTTCATGTAAATGTGAAATCAAGACGACTTCACGACTCAATAGTTTATTTTAATACCTCAAATTTTCTCATAGTAATTGATTGATGAAAGAAAAATTTTTGCATGAAAGCGTTACCATAAGATCCAATTCTTTCCACTCTCTATTCATTCAAACAAACTTTCTTACGTCAAATAACAATGAAACAATATTCGAAAAATGCTGAGATAGTAATTTCATTTAATAGAAGATTTTAGAAAGAAACCGAAAATATCTGTTAGCATTTCTTAAATTACTAATTTTAAATATATATACGAATATTCATATTTGCTTAAAAATATTAAACGATAATTTAATGCTATTTCATTTATGTAGGAGAAAATCTAGCCAAAATAATATTTTTAACGACAACTAACAAAATTTAGACTTATAAAAACCTAGTAATAATTCGATGTAACAAATTTGAGTAAAATTGTAAAAATAAAATAAGGTAAATAAATTGCTCCGAAAATGGGATGATGAAAAGTAAAGGCGTTTTGTTTCAAATGGATATCAATATTTGGCGAGACTTTATCACTTGCTTCGGTGAAATGGAATTGTACCGATTATTTATTTATTTGCCCTACTTAGAGATGAATTACTTTTCTCACATTATTTTAATGAAAAGTCACCCATTTTATAGGATGTTTCTCACCAGTATTACAAGTAAAAGCTCTTTCTTTTAAATGGATTGCTTGAACTGGTTCTTATTTGACTCGTATTGTAGTTTCTGGTTGATTTAAAGATTAGAAACTAACCATTAAGACACCTGGAACCAGGGGGTACGTGTAACTTCCTGGGGCTTGAGTACAGCCACCAGGCACGTCGGCAAGTGGTGGGTAGCCGAATGTCCTGTAGGAATGACAGGATAGCCTTGAATATAGAATCAGAGGCCGCGAACCAGCTCCCGTAAACCCTGGTGTTATGCGTTCCGTGCTTAGGGCTAATTGGCACCGCGGTATTGGTGTCTTAACGGAGCCTCTAGTTGCTTGGCGAACTTCTAGAGTAATTTGCCTTGCCCAGTAACTCAGGCAATGCTGGGTGGACTTATATTACCTGAGCTTTTTAATTGTTATCTTGTGGCTGAAAAGACACAAGAAGTAACAAACCTTTCTGCATTTGCAGGTGAAGCCTCTAAAGTAGACCTTGCTGAAAAAGACAAGGGAACTCAGAGGCAATCTTGTAAAGGGGCAGCAATGTATCCTTCACTTGAGGTAGAAATTACCTCTAAACCATCTTCTTCTGGTGAAAGTCGGGAAGCTATTCCTAGCATGACTGAATTTCTGACCAGATGGAACTGTTTCAGCAAGACCTTATCTGCTGGAAATGTCATATGCAAGAGGAAACGGCAGAGCATGTCATTTACGAATATGAGGCTCTTGCCCTCCCTAAATTAACTTCTTTGGGCTTCATCCATACTAGAGAGTTACACCTAGACTCCATTAAAGGGTTATCGGACTTTATTAGTAAAGTGGGTGACCCGAGCAACTGGAACTAGGAAACATTGGGTTTGGAGTTAACAGTACAAAATGCTGATAAAAGCAGAGGTGCCCAATGACATACAAACTCAATTTTAAGAAGAAGAAGAACCATTAAGACTAATCCTAGATATGAAACGAAACATTTTGTACTGCACGAAACGACTAATATCAGTTTATATTATACAGCAAAATGGTGTGAATCGTCGCCAACTATTTTATTTCAGAAACCTCAACTTTTATTCAGTTACAGTTAGACACTAAAAGTGAAATGTATTTTTTACAGGTGAGGTAGGGAAAGAGATGTACATTGTGAATCGAGGTCGCCTTCAAGTGGTCACAGACAACGGAAAGACGGTGCTAGCGACATTAAAAGCTGGTAGCTACTTTGGCGAGATTAGTGTCCTAAATATGGGAACAGCCGGGAACAGAAGAACGGCCTCAGTTCGCTCTGTCGGCTACTCAGACCTCTTCTGCCTCTACAAGCAGGACATGTGGGATGTCCTGAAGGATTATCCGGCCGCCAGGGTGAGACTAGAAGCAATTGCTGTGAAGCGATTAGAAAAGTACAAGAAAGAAGATAACAAAAAATATGATCCTAAAATAAGTTTCTGTAAGTATTTTGTCCTAGAATAGTTTTTAATACATTGAAGAACTTTTAGTTCTAGAGCGCTTAAGCAAAGTCTATGCATGTTTTGTCGTCATCAAAACAGCCTTTATTTACATATCAAAACTCATAAATACGAGAAATTTTGTTTGTTTAAACTGAAAGCTGAGAAATATTATATTTAATTTTAAAATTAAAAACAAGTCGATATTTTTTAATGAAAAACTTTTAGAATTATTTAGAAGTCATGTCAAATTCCTTTGGTTGATTATTATCTGTAAATGCTAATTATAATATAAATATTAAAAGTACAATGATTTCAGGACTAATGATTATCACAACATATTCTTTAAAAATGTTTAAAGTTAATATCTGGATCTTTTCTTAAATTTATTTTGTATTTTTTTATGTATTCTGGATTAGATCTATATATTTTATTCTGGCTTATTATAAATTGCTTAACAATTTTCTGATTAACTATTTTATTGAACAAACGAAACATTTCTATGCAAAACAGAAGCTAGCATATCAAAGGTATAAATATAAAATGAAATAATTAATTTTTGGCAATATCAATGAATTATATTAAATGTTTTAAATACCTCTTAAAAAATAAAGCGATTCAAATAATATCTCATTGCAAAAATAAAATTAAACAAACCAAATGCTCATAGATACGAGAAATTTTGTAGTTTTATTTATAATAACACTATAATATAATTTTTTATTCATCACACACACATAGACTGTGTAGTATTTACGCATATAGATATAACTAATGCAACATCATTGAGCAATTCATATTAGAGCATATTTCCTCTCAGATATGGACTTTTATATAAGTTTGATAATAATGCTTTGTGTTTTATTGATGAATGAATAAAACTCCTGCGTTTAAGTCTTTGTTTTCTCCTTTCAGATATCAACATACAAGCGAGCATATCCGAAAGAATATTTAGAAATTAAACTAAAGTTAATATTAACCATAACGTAGTTGTTTCTATTTTTCCAGTAGAGATCCTGTTTACGCCACTTTATTACAATTTTCATTGGTTTGAAATTTAAATGACGACCGCTAGCGTCTCATCTACGTCACATCGCATTGATATGGTGTAGTATATCCGACTTGTAGACAAATTTGCTATCTGCCTTCAAATGGCATTCCTCGAGCGGCAGCAAACAAGGCGAAGTTCACATCGAATGTCTAGGTGCCATCAGTGATGAGAAAAAAATTCCATTCCTGATTTTTAGCAATAATAAAGAAGCATTTTTTATTTATAAATTTTTCCATTTGTAAAAGTTTTCAAAAGCATGAAAATTGACTGTTACTCTAAACATTTAGTTTTCAAATTTTCGAATCTTTAGCAATATTGCTTTCAAAATTTCTTAAAATAGTTATGTTTTCTAATTTGTATCTATTACCGATTCAAGTTTTATTCCCTGGGTTTCCGGCTCACCAACATCTCTTGTGTCATTTCAGGTTTTCTTGAAATCCGTCAAAGCTTCTCTAACTCTCTTTTTTTATTTTTGATTTGATGAACATTTTGTGCGTAAGACATTGATTGTTTACGAGTATCCGAAACCATGATTCCAGAAGTCGTTTCGAATCTCTTTGAGCCAAATACCCCCTTAACAATAGTCAGCCTGATTTGGATATGACCATATCGAGTAACGACTCATATGGATTCAAATTGAAGGAATCAAAATTAAAAATAGTGGCAAAGTTTATTTTGTTAATAAACCCAATTTTTATATAGAGATTAAAGCATTGGTCTGCGAAGTATTTTTCCATTGATTAAAATTATAATCACATGGACAATAAAACAAAAGAAAAAGCAAAACGAAAAAGCCACGAAATAATATCAATTTTACGGTTATTTAACGGCAAGGATGATAATTTTCTTATTATTATTTTCATATTCTTTCTTAGATATTTTCAACATTTTTAAAGTTTTCTTCAAATTACCTCGTTGTGTGTCAATGAAGTAAAAAAATGAATGTCTCTTCAAAACATTTTTTTTCAATGTGTACTTTAAATCCTAGCTTTCATGACTGCAAGTGATCGAGTTGACTAGATTTGGGGCCAGAAGCCGAGGCTTCTATTTTTAAAATGATGCTTTGCACTCGACAGATGATATGCGTTTACCTACATCAGTGAATCCCAACCACTTCGGTAACAGTCCAATAAAACCAACACGACCCCAATTTGATGAATGCGAAAAATCTCGCAAGCTACTACTGTACCTTCCTTGGTTGTAACTACGCACCTTTGGCAATATGTATCACTCCTCTTAAAATATTGTTTGTAAAAGCACGCTACTTTCTATTCCAATACTTCCACTCTTATATCTGTAAGTGTTCGACACATTTGGCGGCACATTGATATTCCATCATTGTAATGTCGACCTACGCAATGGACAGGGTTCTTTTCCGATTCGATCAGTTACACCAGTCATAGAGGATACTCAAGTTTTTGCCATTGTACACTAACTTGCTTCTTTTATCGTCAGTCTTAGAACAAAGCAGCACGAAGTTAAGGGAACCTCCAACCACATTGCATGAGTGACATCACTCACTCACTAGATACACCCTCTTGTGAAGACACTCCGGTACCCGTTCATGCCCACTCGCCACTTGAGCAACGGCGGCATTTCCAAATGCCCTTTCTTCGGACACAGTTTCTGTCGGACTACTTTACAATTTTACCCTCTTTGTTGCCATAAACTAAATGTTTCATCATGCAACATCTGTAACACGCGGGACTTTGGACTGTTAGTGATGCAGCCTCCTTGACCAGCTCATCTCTCTCGTTGCCGAGGGTTCTTCTAAGTGTACACATATAATGTAAGCGCACCTCTCGACAGTTGGAGACTTCCCGTTAAGATCTTTTCATCTCATGAAACAATATATTATAATTGTTTGGATCGGTCAAGGTATACTGGGACGAAAGCTAATCACTAAAGAAGTTATGAGCGTCCCTGCATGATCTGTCTCAGAGACAGAAGGGGATCGAGTGGTCGAGGCTTAGTGCCAGAAGCCGAGGCTTCTATAACTAATTTCAAGTACCAAGACACCCGAAAATCGTGACTACAGTCTACCGCCCAGCAGCCGCCACCTGCCTCGGTAGACGAGCCGGCGAACCATACCTTGATGAGACGAGTAAACTCGTCGGCAGCCACTCACTTTACATGGCAATCAGAACTCTCGCTAAAGATTTGTTTGATTCCCTTACTTTTTGAACTCTCTCATTTTAGAACATTTTGCATCCGTCAATTCCTATTAACCGTCAATTCCTCTATTTCCCAGTTCTCGACCGGACCATCGTCGGTGGCACGCTGGTATTCCATCATAGGAATGTCATCCGACACAGTGGACATGATCCTTTTCAGGAACGACCAGTTGCGCCGGTCCAGGATGGTACTCAAGCTTTCGCTATCATACACCAGCTTGCTCCTTTCTTCCGAGGTCCTGGTACAAGACACCACGAAGTGGAGGCAATCCCCCACCACATTGCACGAGCGACATAACTCACTAATCGGGTACCCTCGTTTATGAAGATACTCCGTTACACGTCCGTGTCCAGTCGCTATCATCAGTCAGGAGCGCACCCTGAGTCAACACCTTCGCTTCAAAGACGGAATTATCATCACTGAGTCTGGCGCCAACAGAATAATTTTCTGTCCTAATGTATGACACAACGAATGTCATTCCTTTTTAAACTCTATGCCTGATACATCTGTAAATATCCCACGTCCTTCACTGGTGGGTCCTTTGCTATTGAAGGGAAGTGATTTCGTTTATGCGTTAAGTGATACATAACTAAGTGAACATGAGATATCAATCTCATGTTCTACATCTTCTGGCCTGAATTGATTTTTGTAGAAGAAAGCTTGCCTGTGTTCCACCAATACCATGAACTTAACATATTCTTTGTCTGCCTTTATGTCCAGCCTATAGCACTTTTACAAAAGTTGTTGAGATGGTCCTATAGCATCTCATAATTGGAAATTAAGCAGGTCTCTGAGCAGCGTTACAGTAGGCTGTGTAATCCAACGTGTCCATCCACTGACACTAATAATTCATTGAAGTTCTCCCCATACAAGAGTCTTGTCACATGCTGGAGTGCAACAGTCACAAGGACTACGTTTTCTTTAATTGACTATTAAGCATAAGTTTTATGTGAGACCCAAAAGCTTCAGCTTCTTGACTGACTTTATGGGGGATCCATCAAATCTGAAGAGCTTTAATTTGCGCTTCTTAATGACAATCAATGCTGTCGTCTTGCTCAGATTGAACACTTACTTATAAATCTACCCCATTTGTTGATCGCATTGAAAGCCATTTCAGTGTTCCGCTTCAATGTGACACAGGACGCACCCACTACGCAAGCAAATGCCATGAGCTTCATTCCTCCGAAATGCCAAAACACAATGAGCGGTCCGGGACCTTCAAAACAGGACTTCAAGAAATAAATTCGTCAGAAAAAGAATATAACCGTCATATTTGCCAAAGAAGACTGAGACATGGCTAGGAAAGTCTAGTGAAATAAATAGTGATCGCAGTGTCTTCCAAGTTAAATGGTGTAATTGTGAATATGCAAGCCATGCCTGGAGGACTTCAGATTGTTTCTGTTTCCAAATGATTCGGATACCTATTTTCAAAGTAACAACGGCACACTATACAAGATTCCGCCATTTCCTACCCTTGTATCAAATGGCAGGAACTAAGGACATCATCGACAACTGTCCAGGCATAATGGATCGAAATATGGATAATAAATGGATCAAAATAGTCAAGAAGAGTGTGTCTATTTTAAAAACCTTGCCTGACATGCATAAAAATATTTTTTTTAATTTGACATAAATGAAATTGCAATCTATCCTGAATGAGCCCTTTTATTATTCATAAGAATATTATTTGATTTACTATATTATAATTTTGAAAACATATTTAATTTAAATGAATCCTATCCTTAACTGATATGCTATGTTCCTCCGTGCTCTAGTGACTTCGCGGCTGGCGACGCCTGCCTCGGCGGCGATGGCCCGCAGCAAGAGTACGCCCGGCCTCATCGAGTCCCGCGGCAAAGTGCCTCTCGAAGAAATGCCCATCCCCGACGACGACAACCAGCCAGTCAGCAGCTCCATCGGCGACCCGGACAGCTCCGGAAGCGCCAGCAAGGCGGCGGTCAGGTGCCACTTTCACCCCTCCAGTTACCTGTCACCCCCTGTCCCTTACACCGTTCAGGGGGCCTCCAGCATGCAGTCGTGCGCTTCAGATTCACCCCACGCCCCGGACATGCTGCGACCGACGTCTCGGACGAACATCCACCTCATACCGTCCTCCCCCCACCGGACGCGGTCACCGGCGCCCCCTAGCCTAGCGGACTTCGCTTACAACCTGGACCAGCAGAGCTGGTTCGCCCCGCCGCCGTTCCCCCTGTCCTACAACAGCCTGTACCCGGCGAGGGAGACCCTGCTGGCGGAGGTGAGCCGGCTGCGGGAGAAGCTGGTCAGCCTGGAGGACGACAACGCCAAGATGAGGATGCAGCTGAGCCAGCAGCAGTGGGACTTCGAGAACAGACTGACCGGCCTCGAGCTGCAACTGTGCTCGACGACGGGCGGCACCACCCCCACCAGCATGCCCAGTCTCGAGAAGGAGGAGAACGAAGAATCGGTGATTTAACGAGTGAAGTGATGAACGAAGAATTAGCAATTTCATTCGCTATTAAAATGAATATGTTTGATGCAGAGCTGGTTCATACCTGAAACACATTCAAGGATATTTGAATAAGTAGGATGCCCATTAATTTCTCATGCATTATCCACCCATTATAATAGCTTACGATAATCAGCAATTATTTTACCCTTAGTGTGCAAAATAAGAAAATGAATGAAATAGGAGTGAAGCTTCATTCAGTATGAGTTCTAGGAATAAATATGACCGATTCAGTATAAATTCATGAATACCAGAAAGATATTTACATTTATAGGGTATCCATTAATTTCTTATACATTCATTTAATCCACATCATCAATTATTATGCAATAGTTTGCCATTATGTGAAATTCTTTTAACGTCAATGAATGAAGTTTGTGTGCAATAATTTAAAAGAAAATGAAATGAATAACGGTGACTTCCCAGTTTCATTCAGTATCAATTCTATGAATTAACACATATATAGTTGAATCAGAATAGATTTTTATCTCGTAGCATCAGTGATACATAGGATGTCCATTCATTTCTTATCCACTCATTGAACCAGCATATCCAGTGATGATAGTTTCGGATTATCAGAAATTATTTTAATAACTGTGAACAAAATAAACCTGTAATAATAGGATTCTAGAACATATATCTTCATTTGTTATGATGATTTATAGAAAACCGATTAAAAATATATTTCGTAAGTTTAAGGAAAGGTGAGAACATTTTCAAAAAGCTAGAACGGTTGTAGATAGGAGTTTTATTTTGTTTTTCTCAAAAGCTCTGCCCATTAAAAGACCGAAAAATTGCAATGTTTTCAAACATGAAGATATCGAAAACCATTTCAAAACTAATCAATGAAAAATTTGAAGAAACAAGTATTAAGTAAAAGAAACTATTTTATGAGCATAAAATATTAGGTTGGGAAGAAATAAATCCATTATTTTTACCTGAATTTGATTTTAAATTGTTTAAAATTAGCACTTTTGGTCAAATATATGCTACAATTTGTTGGATCTTTAAAGATAGCTTCATCATGCCTCGCTCATGGAAGTCTTGGTTTCAATTGGCGAAAAGCTTTAGTAGTAGATTTTCGTGCTTTTTCCTTGGTACCAGTTCCTTGCCACTAAATAACATAAAAAAACGATTGTTTTTGCAAAATATTGTCGTTTGTTTCCCTTTACTCAACACAAGTCATCATCCGCTTAAGAAATAGGTCGGTTTCATTTCGTTTGTTAAAGGCTTCCTTAATATAAATACGATCCATCATATTTCATTATTGGTAGGTATACACCCAAACATCAAACTTCTTTTTTAATCAGCTTTGCGTAAGTAGCTTAAAACTATCTGAGGGTCAATTTTTAGTTCCTGGACTGCTAATATACTAATTAATTTCGATCTCTCTCATTTCTGTTAATTTATCGATATTTTCGAATACGGGGGTACCTGAAGAGGTGGATCTTTAACAACAAAAATACCTGAACAAAATCGACTGTGCCGAAATTGCTCGTAATTGGCTGTTAGAGTATCAGAATCATAAACAACATTCACAATTTTAGACGCTTGACTTGAAGTTTCTTCTCCTTTATCAAAGAAAAACTAAAAATTACCGGACTTTCTCTTTGTTGACTTCTATTTTTAACACCCTGCAACTCACGACTAAATGAATTAAATGAAAAACAGCAAAAGAATGTTTTTTAGTGCGAAAAGTCAGCTTTCTGAAGAATGTAAACCTGAAATTTGTTGATTGATACTTTATGACACATTGATTACTACAGCCATCTACCCAAAAAATTAATGGATTTCTTTTCCCCACATCCTAATATTATTATATTAGTTTACGGAATTATATCCAAAGTGTGATTAACTTTTTAATAAAAATAAATCAAATATTTTTGTTGCATAGTATCTTTTGTTATATATCTTTTATTACAAAGGAAAAGTTATCTTTTGTTAAAAGAAAATAGGAACAAAATATTTGCTAGTATGTTGTGAATAAAGTGGTTTCCCCCAATTAGGGATTTTCTGAAGTTGATGTAACCCCATAACAATTCATTTAGAAAGCATCTAGAAGCATGACTCTGACCTTGTAATAAAATGTTTTCACGCCGAATTAATGTTAAAATGTTATTAATACACAAACTTTGAGCTTTATCTGCGAAATATTTCCCTAATAGGGATAATAGGATTTTATTTTTTTATGGTAGCTAAATTTTCAATCTTCCGTATTTAAACAGCCTTAACCAGCGCTCAGAAATAAAAGTTGTTGTTTTTTTCTAATACGAACTCAAAATATATAAAAAGGACAGTTATTGTTATGAACAAGTTAAAGCTGCGTATGACAAATCTTGGATGTTTGTCCCCCCAGATCAGTATCTAAGTGTTTCACTGAATTATAAATAGCTTTCTTAATCTCCAAATGTTAATTTTGATGAATTTATATGATGATTCAGGATCTCAATGCATGAGAATATTGAATGTATAGTTTTTCAGTAAAGTCCATAGCAATTGATTCAACACCCACGGCCATCTTTTTGCCTATGAATCTGCTCATTTTGACACCAGGGGGAGTAAATCTTTAGTCAAGAAAGACATATCCTTAAAATGTGAAAGTAAATGGCATTACCAGAATAGGGTTAACAATATTAATATAATAAATGTGAAAGTACAGCTTATATATTTATGTTAAAAAATGATGATACATTTATATTTTAGGTTATGATACACTTATTCTTTAATTTCCTTAAAAAGTAAGTTGTGCATGAGAATTTTGTGGGCATCCTGCACTGTCTGATGATTAAAAGCATTCTTCAAGGAAGTGTAAAACAGTAAACAGATTGATTCAATTAACCTGGCTTACTTATTTTAATTTTTCTGTTATTATTAATTTTTTTACAAATGTACCTAATTTTAAAAATAACCTAAAAGTAATTTGAAGCTGTATTTAGTAACAATTTTATCTATTCAGTCAACTTTTAAATGAAAAATTCTTAATTTGTTTTTGTATCTATGAATTTTATTTTCTTTTAAAATGTTCTTAATATGAGAAAACTTTAAACTGAAATTATTTTTATTTCCTTTTGACCATATTTTTGTATATTTCTGTAGATAAAGTATCTGTTTAAAATATTTCTTCTAAACTATGAACAAATTTTATTAAAATTATAAAACATCCAATAAAAATTATGGTACATCATATTCGTTACTATAATTTTAAATAGATTTTAGATTTTTAATAGTAAATTTTATTTTGCATTTTTAAGTCTCATCCGCTTTAAGAATAAATTTTATTCTTTAATTTTTTTGATTTCTTTAGATTTACGAGCTAATTACTCAAAATATACAATTTGAATACTAAATCGTTACGTTTATTTAGTATGCAGATTAAAGTAATATTCAGTTTAAATTAACATTTAGAAAACTATTCAAACATGTCATTTATATAAAACGCATCAATTAAAGCTATAATCTAAGCATTCATACATAATTTCCTATTTGAATGATAATGTAATCATCGAAACATTATTTTGTGTTGTTTTAAATGTTATTTTTTATCCTTGTATTTTGAATCTAATACACATAAAAAAATGTTATGACAGTGAGATGTAAAGCAAAATAATTTCCTAATTTTATATAAAATTTTGAAAAATTTATTTTTTCGATTTCTATTAATATAATTTTTTTTTCAATTTTACATTTAAAATATATATTGAAGAATAATCGATTATTGTTTATATCCTACTATACTTATTCGTAAAAATAAGTAGTATCGTTGATTAAAATATAATCAGATAAAAGCATATTCTATGGCAATATTTTAATCAATGATAAATTACATTTTTATTTTTTGCAGTCACTTGAATTTGATATTCCAAATTAAATTTAAATGAAATGTACTATTTCATATTTTAATTTCATTGAAATATAAAAAATTCTTTTTAAGATTATGTTTTTATTTGAAAAATAATCTTAAGAAAAATAACTGATTCACTTTTATCTTGTTATATTGATTTGCAGAATCAAATTTAATAGAAGCCCTTTAACACTGATCATTATCAAATAAAATGACATTCTTATTTTTTTTTCTTTCGATTTTCAACCACAGCTAGATTTAACATTTCTATTAAATTTTAATTTAAACTATTGAATTCAGTATATTTTTGTACTTTTAATCTTCATAGGCATTTCTATTTTAAGGAAATTGTTGCATAATTGTATTTTCTGCAATGATTTTTCACTAGGGAGATTTATTTCTTGTTAAGGTTTTTCTGGAATTTTATTTGCTTTATTTGAAAAGTTGAGGAGAACTATTTTTGTGGCTAATGTTACTTATCGATGTATTTGTCTGAATTGTAATATAATTTCTAATGTCTTTTTATCGCCCTCAATTCACAAGTTACGAATGCTTATCTGTTATTGCAGACCAAAACATAAAATCTACAATAAGATCTAACATTTTAAGGATACTTAATGAATCCCAATATTTTAACACCGGATAAAAACGAATGTAATTTGCTAAATATAGTGTTAAAATATTGGAAATAATGAATATTGGTACCACATGAAATAAATTATTACTTTGTTATGTATATGAAATAAAGTACTACCTATTTTATTTAATATTTCGTATAATATATTTATAAATTTACTTATTATGAAAATTTCTTTTGTTTTCACTTATCTAATATAAATGAAAGGTTTATTTCTTTTATGGATGTGAGTTAAGGCATTATTATATTTTAAATAGTTATGTTTAATCCCTATCATATCTTTAAATTAAAAAGAAAAAAATCATGTTTGGGTGCATTTTTTTGTCTTAGTTTCTCCTGTGCTAAACAAATCACATATTTCATTTTTCGAATTTCTTTTTAAGTTATTTCCAATTTTATCTTAGATAAATCTCATTTTTATCGCTCTTCTTGTTCTACACAGAATTTTAATGAGAATCATATTTTTTTATCACTTAAGATATTGCTTTACACATTGATATAATCTTATTTTATTTTGTTAAACACTGTTCAAAACAGTGGAATCTAATGGATGTTTTGTATTCAGCTATAATTGGCATTTTTGTTATTAATTGGTAGAACAATAATCTTGATTTGATTTCTGTTATTATCCTGATAAATCTATTTCAGTTTTTATTTACGTTAACAGTCATAGTTGTTATATAAATATTTTAGAGTTTCTGCTTCAAGGACAATAATATTACTTGTTTTAATTCCTTGCTGAACTTCATCGATTGTTTTATATGTGGTGACCAATATTCTAATTTTAAATTTGATGCATGATAATTTTATTGGTATTACTCTCATGATTAATTCTGTTTGATCCTGAGTGTTTATTTGTATTCGAATATTTTCCCGATTTGAATTCTAATTCGAGTTTGAAGCAATGCAATCTTTTTCTTTCTTCATCTTTTTTTAAATACTCTCTTGATAAATTCTATTGGGTTGCTTAGTATTTTGCACTAATTAAATAAATATTGTATATTTTAATCTGATGCACATTAATTTCACTGGATAACTTTTATAAAAATTATTATTTTTTGTTTATGATAGTATTCAAAGGAAACATTATAAATTCAAGTCTGAATCACAGTAGTAATCATATTTAAATTTCTCTCTCGATAAGTTCTATTTTAATTTTTAATGTTTTGAAATAATTAAATAAATATTTTAATTTGCAGATTGGAACAAGAGAGTATTTCTTCTTGATAAAAATCTTCCCATAAAGACTTGTTTGTTTCAGTTATATAAAACTAAAAGTATGAAATAACGAGAGAATTCTCTTCAAATATTAAAAAAGATTTTCATTTAATTAAACTGTATGTAAAGAATTAAAAAAATTAATCTGTTTTAAAAACTTACACAAAAATTAAATATTAATCATTACAAAACTGGAACTAGCAGTTGTTTATCATGTATACTATCATGAAGTAATAATGTAACAGTTACTATACATATTTTATTCATTTAAAATATAAAAATAAGTTCTAGAGTTGTATCTATTACACACACATCAATTTCATCTGAAACATATCCTGTGTATGTTTACGAGTCTAGTTTGTTATCGCTGAAATTTAGTTTATGAAACTTAACGATGATGCATCATATATATTTCTTATCAATCCATTATTTTTGATGAAAGCAAATCTTGGAATTAGATTAATGTTCTTCTATTCATCTTGGTCACATTTTCTTTCATTTTTTTCAATACTTCATTTTTTAAAGGGAATTTCTCTAATTTTTATTTGTCTATTTGAAAATTAATCTTTGTAATAATACAGCTTTTTTATTCATTTGCTATAGTCTAAATCAAAAAAAATGCAGTAGAACTCCAATTATCCTTATCATTTAGGACCGGACTCCATTCGAAAAATTAGATTTTTTCGAAAAAAGGGTCAATTTTTATTAATTGTACGTTTAAAATGGGAGAAAAATTACATACTTTTAAAACAAAAGAACTTTTAATCAATTAATAATAATGCAACACTTTTATACATTAAGGCACTTACAAGTGTTGTACATTAATACAGGATGTATGAACAGTGGCTATAAGTGAAGGTCATTACTTGCTGAACATCTTGGTCAGAGTAAGCTGTTTTCACTGCCTTCCACCGTTTCCGGGCAGCCGAGTCGCGCATCCGCTGGACAGTGAGAATTTGCACGTGGTCACACTCGAGCTGAAGCTCGATTCACTTCAAGGCAGTTTCAAAGCAAACAAATGCTTCTCTAGTTGATGGTCTAATGTCTGATTCAACTTGGACATAAAGGTCATCCTCTTAATCGACACTTTCAATAAATTGACCATCATTTGCAATTTGAAATCTAGGGTCAAACTCGTAATTAATTCTCCTATAGGATACTTCTGAACATCCAGGAATTTTCAAAAGAATGTTTTTGAATTCCTCAAGTGATACGTCATTCTCATCTTCTCCCTAATCTTACCTTTCCTTTTATTGAGCTTTTTCTTTTTCCTCTTCTTCCTTCGTTTTCCGAAATTCTGAAATCGATTCGAATAAACAGAGTTCAGATAATTGGCGTTCTACTGTATTTAGAATTCTTTAAATTTTGAGTTAAAATTTTACTTAATTTAATTTTTATTAATCTTTCACATTTAAATTTTAAAAGTTATGAGTACATTATAGTGAAACTTCTCATTCTGACTGCCATGTTAGCTTCTTACATCCTTTTACGTTATTGGCGACCAATAATTTTTTTCTAATTCTTTTGCTAAACAAAAAATTTTGCCAAACATTTCTGATGTCAAAGCTGTTTTAAAATTTTGTCTTTGTCTTTCATTTATCCATTTTTTAAGAATTAATGTCCTTCAGTTTTTAAAAAAATATAACTCAGACTTTACAAAATAGATAAAAATCACAATTAATCTTTCTTTATTAACGCTCCTGTTTTAGAAAAAACTTTATATAATTATTAGAAAACGCTGATGAAAAAGTACTAATTAGGGAAAATCTTTTTCTAGTGAAAAATAATAATAATTGTTTTTAAATTAAAAAATGTATTTATTTTATTTAGAGTGTGATAAAATATGAAACATCAAATTTTAAGTAGACTCAATGAATTAAAATTTGTTAATACGCTCATTATTGAATGAAATATTCTATAAAAATGTTTATAATTATTCAATAATATGCAAAACATATGTATGAAAATTGTGGTTTGTGATTTCAATTGAGCTGATACAAATTGCTGTAAAACAGCTCATTTTGAAAATTTGAGCTGGTGTAAATATATGTTTATTATTGAATGCTGCAATGGTATACGAATGTTATATATCATTACAAATATTTGATGTATTTAAATTTATATTATAAACTCACATTTGCCTCGATATTCCTAGATAAAAAGAGGAGTTAAACGTTTCAATGAAATGAAAAATAAAGTATCACAACTATTTGTGAAGTTCTAAGAAAAATGGGAAAAATAGCACAAATTTAGTTTTATACAAACTAAAGATAAGAGATAAAGTTTGTACAGATGCTAATGTTTCTGAATTTAAAGCATGTTGTAGTGTTTTATGACAGATTGCTGCTCGCATGAAAGGGGCAGCTTAGTATAAAAAAATTTTCAGAAGACTTACAAATTTTTAAGAAAATAAATTTCATAGAATATAGTCTTCATAGCTGTTTTATAATCTATTCAAATGGGAATAGGAAAAAAGAATAGAGCAGAAAAAATAAACTTTCAATGATATTGGTGCTTTTTGAAGTATATATATTACATAATTTCTACCTATTTACAGGGTAAGGATATATAAGTTACATATGGCTCTAATTAACGAAAGATTGACCAGAACTTGCGTTAAAAACAAAATGAATAATATCTTAGAATTATTCAGGGGTCTTGTGAGTATTGAAACTATTTCTAGCACTAAATCACACAAAAAATAAATAAGAAATTATTGCATCAATAAATATTTAATAACAAATTAAATATCAATTTTAATATAAAAAATATGTCCTCACATAAAAACTTCTGCAAATGGCTATTAATTAAATTTTCATTTTAAATTGTAACTTTAATTTTGAGGAAAATTCTTATGATTAAAAATTATGATGAATTGTAAATTTAAATTTCAATAAAAATATTGATGAACATATCGTATGTCGCCAATTTTATGAACGCAAAAATTTAAACATTTCATTTATTCATTCTACAATGCTATAAAGAAATCAGTGTAGAATCTTATTGAAAATATTGGGGGTTTGATAATTATTTTAAAAAATAAATGTGTGCCAATTCATAAAATGTTCTGATATTTCATTCTACTGAGATTTAAAAAATTATTCATTTTTAAAATTTAAAAATATTTAACTATAAAGTTTTGATTTATGATTCGTTGAAGAATTAAAATCTAGTTAAACAATCTAAAATCATATCATTTTGATAGTTGCGTTTTAATCCAAATTTAGTGAAGTGTACACTGAAATGTGACAGCCCCGAGGGTTTGTAATAAATTCATTGGAATTGCATGAAAGTTAAGTTAAAAGTAAAAAAGGATCAGAAATGAATTTATAGGTAGGTATCTAATGAAATTAACAAAATGAAAATTCAGTCATAATTTATCGAAGGAGGTTCGATCGGTGCAAAGAACATTCTCCGCGGGGAACAATAATAAATGAAAAATATTTTTCAATAGCATGAGAAATTAGCTTGCAATAAGGAAATTCTTTTTGTGTTCTCGAGTGGTAATTTTCAAAATTTTTAAAGAACATTTCACGCTCACTAAACAAATTCTTGGTTGCAGAATCATTAAATGAAACGAAGGGTAGTTTTGTTTTAAAAAAATGAATAATTGTTCGAGGGAAACGAGTACAACGTATTTAAAAAGGAAAAACCCTACTAAACATGCGAATAAAAAACTTTTCAATTGACAATTTAACAGAATTTTTTCAAAATCTTACTTTCTGTTATAAAGCTTACTATTCATAATTTTTAAAAACAAAAACACCTTATTATCTCCTCATTTTTCATTTATAGAAAGATTTCATTATTTAAATTTAGTGCCATTTTTATAGAAAATATTTATTGCAATTTAATTATATCGCAATATTTTGCAATTATTCTTAATATCATTAAGTATTACAATAAATATTTTATACCGTATTAATTAATATATATTAATATGATTATTAATCATTATTGGCTAATTACTATTTCCTAATTTTAAGGTAAATTTGCAAAATCTATTCATGCAATATAAGAATTATAGCACATCAAACCCTCAAAAATATTTTAAATTCCCTATTTATAATTAAATGAATTTTGAAAATTACATAAAATAAACTTTTATAGCAATAACTTATTTAAGTTAAAGTATTTGTTCATAAATATTAAACAAAATAGCCATTGAAGCTATTTAAAACTTTATTGGCAATGTTGTGTCAAAAGAATTATCCCTGGCTTAAATTTAAGACTTAAAACTAATTAAAATTATGGCTGCTAATTTTTATTTCCCGCTTATAGAGGGAATATAGAGTATGCGTAATTAAATAGATTTTTTGTTGCATGGTTTAATTATTTAAGCTAACAAAGTTATTTGATATATATTATTATAAGACTTCTTATATTACTAAATGATTTTATTCCTTTTCAAAAATAATCTCTTTATAAAGTAAAACGGAAATTGATTTAACAGAAGGCAGTTGTTCACATTTTGTACATAAATAATCATTACAATATTTCGTTGAGTTGTATTTCAAAGATTTTAAACACTGAATTAAGCATATTGTTTTTAAGTCTGATTTGAAATCAGTTGAACCATAAAAATATTTAAATAAATACTTAGTTTATGATGAATAACATAAGAAATCTTCTGTTTATAACAAATATATCCATAGCAATATAAAAATATTAAATAAAATTTAATATTTAGTTTGCGTAATGCATCCATAATTGCGAATGTATTACAGAAATGCAATCGTAATTAAATTCAAATTTTTAATGATTAAGAATATAAATGAAGCCTAGAAATTAAGTTGCGACTCCTCCATTCTGCATGTTCAATGAATGAATCATGAATAATAATAATTCTTGACACATTGGTTACCATCAAGAATATTCTTAACAGTAAATTGCACAATTAATGCATTTTTCTGAATTCCTTTTCATGTTTTGAATATTTGTTATGATTGTAATTATTTTCCATAATGCCTTATTGTACTCTTTTTAATAAATACTGTTACTAACGCATATTTGTTCGAGGTACTTTCATTTCTATTGTTTGATGTTTATTTTAGATGTTTTTAAAATATTTATGTTCTTTCATGTCACACGAAAATAATGCATTGTTATGCATTTAGATTGATGAAGCCAAGTGAATGTTTTCAAATAAAACTTATCATTCTATTATTAATGGGAAAATAAAGTTAATTTTACTGCACAATACTTCATTATTAATTATTAATTACAGTAATTTGTTAATATTTATTCGAGATAAAATTTTCGTTATGTAATAATATTTTTATGTGTTTATTTTTAAAGGTATTTAAAATACTGTCTTCTATTTGATGAAACAGTAATGTTTTGTAATATACTTAGGACAATGAAATTAAGCAAATACTTTGAGCAAAGTGCAATGCTCAATAAAAATGTAGCAGATGAAAGTGAAATTTAATGGAAATGTTAATTAAAAATATTGAAATATTTTATGGAAAGTGATTGCTTGAGACACACTGACCTGCTGCGACACCGGAATTCTGCGCAGAAACCATGGCTCTAACCACAAGTGCTACGTGGCTTCCGTCGTTTAACGACACTTTATCGCCTCTTCTGTACAATAGCACACATCCTTTTAACATTTTATAACTAAATTTTAATTTACTTGCACCAAGTCGTGATACAAAAAATGGCGGAGCCAAAAACTTTAGAACAATGTAGATTGCACTGATGATTTTGTTGCAATTATTTTATTCGAATGATTTTAAACCATTTTACGACTTTCCGGAATACTTTCAATGTCCTAAGTACAGAATTATTTTGATAAAGATAGCTGAATCGATATCTACAAATGGACCAGAGTCTAACTGTGCTACGGAACTTAACTATTATTCCACTGTATAATATTTCATATTCTCATAAATAGCAAACTGTATTATCGTAATGTAAATTGGAAATAAATTGTATTTTCAACTTGCCGTTTCAGTTGTCTTCTTTCAATTTAGATCATAACATTGAGTTGTGCAAAAAAGATCTTTCTCATTTGGTATTTGAAATACCTGCTACCAAAGTCTACATCTCGTGGCAGTTTTAATATCTAAAGATGATCGATAGAAAAATTAAGAGTTTTTCAGCATTTCATGCAGAGAAAAAAATAAGACAACATGAAATGATAATTAAGTTATTCATAATGGATTCAAGAGTGTTAACATTAAGTTTATGGGGACTTCTTACAGACCATACCTAAACTAATATAAGGAAACGTATTACCTCTGCTAATGCGCGCTTCCTTTTGAGCAAAAACAGTAAATACAGGGTGGCGCGCGGCAGACGGATAGATTTGAAAAGGCCATTGCTCTTTTCCTAACCGTTGGCGCTGCTCGAAGAAGGCGTGGTTCGAAAGAGCGAGATCGGAAATTTGTCTCCATATCAAAGTCAGTTCACAAGATGGAATAGTCTGTAGCGCAGCGTGTGTTTTGCGTGGAAGGATATTTTTCAAACGGCCGTTCGATAGTAAACGTGCAGCGCGCTTTCCGTTCAGAATTTCGCATCGCCCCTCGCGGTCGAGTTCCCAATCGGAACAGAATTCTTGTGTGGGTGAAAGCCTTTAGGGACACAGGAAATGTGTCCTCGATAAGGAGGGGCCCTAGGAGAACTGCCTCAACCCCGGAAAACATCGAGAGAGTTCGAGCTGTGGTTGAGCAGTCGCCTAGGCGTTCCCTTCATAAACAGGCTGGCGCCCTTGGATGTTCCCTTTAAAGAATCATCGAAGGACACCTCCATTTTCACCCCTATGAGATGGTTGTTGCCCAAGATTTAAAACCACTGGATTATGAAGAACATCAACGCAGTAGCGAAAACATGCTTGCTGCATTGCCTCCAGACTCTGTTGTTTCCTTCTCTGACGAGGCACATTTTCACCTCAACGGTTGTGTAAATAAACAGAACATGCGCTACTGGAGTGGGACAAACCCTAGGGAGCTCCACCAGAGGCCTCTACACTCTGACAGAGTCACAGTTTAGTATGCTTTGTCGAGGGTGGGGATCATCGGGCCCTACTTTTTAAAGAAAATGATCGAGTGGCAACTGTGACTTCTGTATGTTACCTCAATATGATCCAAACATTTTTCTTGCTTGAACTGGAGCAGATGAACCTGGATGACATCTGGTTTTAGCAGGATGGGGCCATGGCCCATACGGCAAGAGTTTGTATGGATGTTTTGCGTGACCGATTCCCTGGGCGCCTCATCTCCAAGCGAGGCGATTTGCACTGGCCAGCACGGTCTCCAGATTTGGCCCCCTGTGATTTTTTCTTGTGGGGCAACCTAAAATTCCTCGTCTACAACGACCGTCCTAGGACCCTGGAAGCCCTTAAAGGCAACATTCAGTCCAGCATCCAACAGATTCCTGTAGAAATGCTGGAAAGAGTCCATGAAAATTTCAGGAAAAGGCTTAGGCAATGTGTGGAGTGTGAGGACCGCCATTTGATCGATATTTTACTCAAAACTGTCTAAACTCTAATTTCCCTTGTCAGTGTATAAGAACAAAATTAAAAATATCGTTGTTCTTTAATATTTTGTGTTTTATTGACTTTTGATATTCATCCGTCTGCCGTGCGCCGCCCTGTACAATAAAAAAACGGCAAAAACTTACGATCAGGTGTGCTCCCTGATTCTTTGACTCCAAGATAGGTGCCAAGAAGTGACTAACAAGATGAGTGCTACACAAAATGTATTCAAAAATAGGATTACCAGAAATTAAATTTTATTTATTATTTTAATATTTTTTATTTTTAAAAATTTTATTACGACCCTGTCCCGTGGACTCATATCCGTTGAGATATTTACACCTTTTAAATAACTTCAAGTTTTTAGAACTTTTGAAGAAAATAGTTTTCAATATATTCATCTCAACAACAAATAAAATCGCCGACCAGCTTGTCTAGTGGTCAGCATGCCTGACTGCAGATAAGGAGGTCCAGGGTTCGAATCCCTGTTCAGGCATGGATGTACTTTCTCTCTCTATCTATCCTGTCTTTGTCCTTTCCTTGTATGAAGGAGGTGTGAATGGTTGCCTACCCTATAAACGGGTCCCTATGGCATGTGTGTAGAGCAAAGTCGTACTTTCACCTACATGGTGCTCTAATTAAAACGAAAGACACCCCCTTTCGACTTAAATTCGCATAGCCAAAGGCATAGCGAGCTTGGCTTGTCCAAGTTTCATTAGAAATAACAACAAATAAAATCAGTACAGAAACGTAAAATGTGATCAGATTTCTATTTTTTCCAAAAAATTTAAATTGGGTCAAAATGACACATCTTGTAAACCTACTATTAATCATAATAGTTAAATAAATATACACATATCCATAAATTAAGAATGATGTCGGAACCAGCAACTAAACATGCAGAAATAAGACAAACGTGACTTATTTATAATGCACATGTAGTAAACAAATGGGAGAAAACAAAAGAGGTGTGTGTATGATACTAGGCAAGTAAACCAAGATTATAACTCACTGGAACACATACACCTCCTATCGCCCGTACAACAACTGAACCGTAAGTTGTTGATATGATACACCAAATGTCTCCCGTAACGAAAGAATGCATCCCGTGCATCGCCGAGGGATGCTTAGGACCCTTTTACACTTCCGCGCCGCAGGCAGACCCCTCACTCGCGAAGAGATGTCCTCTGTGTGAAGAGACCCATCACAGGACCCCGTCCCCAGCCTGTCAGGTAAAACACAACCCTTCCAGCAGCTGACTCTCAGACGAGTCATTGCTCCACATGGCCGATATTGTGATCTGTCCTCCAAAAGACGGTGGGTTCGACACCGGAACAAACCATGTGAAACTTTCCACCAACCCAACGTGTGGGCATCACTTCCCACGTTTATTGAATCTGATAAAATTACATATCAAAGACTGGATGCCAGGTGAGGTCCACAGTGGACGTCACCTTTACATTAGAGGGCTGGGGTCACGCGCCCTCTAGTGGAAAGATGGGCCGCATTCACGTGCAGCTTGGGGAAACGTAGGAAACCTCTAACGCCCACCCCGAGCGGACGAGCAACTCTACTGCTGTTACAGGGAAAGCCACAGTTCGCAATTTGACGAGTGTCTTTATGATGGGTGGTCCTCCTCTCATCTGGGGAGTCGAACTGTAGTTGAGTTGGGCTGGTGGTCATGGAAGGACATTTCCAAGCCGCGAAGTAGTACAGTTCGTACTTGCCTGAGTCGCCTAGAGCGGCCACGGAGGGTAGAGCACTTCACTCAGTAAGCAACCCAGTGTGTCAGATGATATTAATGGATTTTATTTTTTACAACGAGAAAACTCAGGATTCAATTTATTATTTCCCTGTGGAATTACACAAACCTGAGAGAGGATTGCCTATTAAGAGGTGACAGAACTTGCTTTTCATAGTCATACAGCATCCGCTAATTTACTAAATGCACTGAATAACATCTGGGGACGTGTGCAATTCCTCAAAGAGCAGCGAAACAACCGTGGCATAAGGCCATGTAAAATGGTGAGCAGCGGTGCCTGATTTGGTTCTCTGATGGACTGAAGCGTATAAAACTAGCTCATTACGTGATAAATAAATAAGCCAAATCGTGTGAATACATTCTTTTAAAGAAATACTTAAATGAATAAAACGCATAATATAGTGGCGTGGTTTTGGGTTGTTACTCCTGTTTAGTGCTTGGCATCTTCATTTTAATTGCCAGTTTCATGGCTTCTATGATGGTATTTTCGAAAAGAGTATGTTTCCGGCATTGTGGATACAGCTTGGAACGGATTCTTTCCTGTAACAATTAATGTTTCGATTCCCCCATTGCTCATTTGCTTATTCCTGATTTGACAATAATCGGGTTGAAGTGTTATTCCTGCTAGCCGAAAAATTTCATAGAACATAGTTTCTTAAACTATGGGTCATGGACCCTATTAGGGTTGTGAGGTCAGTATTAGGTG
Organism: Latrodectus hesperus; assembly: GCA_037975125.1. Lineage (NCBI taxonomy): Eukaryota > Metazoa > Arthropoda > Arachnida > Araneae > Theridiidae > Latrodectus > Latrodectus hesperus. The sequence goes on along the minus strand of CM075850.1, from coordinate 119,831,108 downwards.
TCACCAAAACTTTAAGCAACTTTTATATTTCTTCATTTTATTATAATAACCTAACAATACTAAGTATTTTTACACGATATATATGAAAATAAATTAAGGAAATGCAAGTAAACGAGAGACAAAAACGCGCGTTTCAACGGGTTTTTTTAGAATAGAATAGAAATGTTATTTTACTTGATTTACACAGAATGATGTCTGTTCTTCAAAGCCCTGGTCTTCAAAATCAGTCTTTAGGTAGAGCATCGGGCCATCTTTAACTTCAACCTTCAAATTCAGCAGTCTCAGTAGTGTTATAAAGTCACCCAGTGATACTAATTTACCAATATTTGATATACTATAATTAAAAATAGACAAGTACACATTTTTAATTAATACCTAAGCTTTGCTTCCTTTTCTCAGTGGCAACCTTCGAAGTGGTTGCCACTTACTGGACAGATTCTAACTTATGCTTGAATTTATCCGAGTAATTAAATATTTGTTATATTATATGATGTATTTTAGGTTTATTATTTATATTTGAAAGTTTTTACATTATTCTAAGTTTTAAAAATTAATGATTCGAAGCTACAGCCACTAAAACAGTAAACACTTCGAATGAAGAAATTAAAAGTTTCCCTCGTGATTGTATCATGATTGTGCTGTGCATTTGAGATTCCCCTACATTTTCCAAAACAATAAAAAAATCCCCTCTAATTTTTTTTTAGAAAAGTCTGCTGGGAAATGTCTTAGGTGTGATTACTTGTTACATCTATTCGCCAAAAACCAAGCGTTAGCTGTTCATCGTGCTGAAGGATAAATGAAGGAGGATTCCTCCAAAAATCATCATCTTCTCGACATGTCCAGCCCCATCTTTATTCCACGTGACCCAGCAGAATTTTTAGTTAACGTAAATAGTACAGTAAGTTGTTTTACCCCGTCCAATTTTGAACACGCTATGTTCTGAAAACGAGAATAATCTCTTTTCTCCCAATGCTACAACCCTCTAAAAATTGGTTTTCATGTAAATTGATTTGGTGTTAAGGCTAACTTTATCATGTTTCATTGCTGAATGTTCCTCAATTGTAGATTCACAATCGAGAAATAGTACAGTAAGTTGTTTTACCCCGTCTAATTTTGAACACGCTATGTTCTGAAAACGAGAATAATCTCTTTTCTCCCAATGCTACAACCCTCTAAAAATTGGTTTTCATGTAAATTGATTTGGTGTTAAGGCTAACTTTATCATGTTTCATTGCTGAATGTTCCTCAATTGTAGATTCACAATCGAGAAATAGTACAGTAAGTTGTTTTACCCCGTCTAATTTTGAACACGCTATGTTCTGAAAACGAGAATAATCTCTTTTCTCCCAATGCTACAACCCTCTAAAAATTGGTTTTCATGTAAATTGATTTGGTGTTAAGGCTAACTTTATCATGTTTCATTGCTGAATGTTCCTCAATTGTAGATTCACAATCGAGAAATAGTACAGTAAGTTGTTTTACCCCGTCTAATTTTGAACACGCTATGTTCTGAAAACGAGAATAATCTCTTTTCTCCCAATGCTACAACCCTCTAAAAATTGGTTTTCATGTAAATTGATTTGGTGTTTAGGCTAACTTTATCATGTTTCATTGCTGAATGTTCCTCAATGGTAGATTCACAATCGAGAAATAGTACAGTAAGTTCTTTTACCCCGTCTAATTTTGAACACGCTATGTTCTGAAAACGAGAATAATCTCTTTTCTCCCAATGCTACAACCCTCTAAGAAATTGGTTTTCATGTAAATTGATTTGGTGTTAAGGCTAACTTTATCATGTTTCATTACTGAATGTTCCTCAATTGTAGATTCACAATCGAGAAATAGTACAGTAAGTTGTTTTACCCCGTCTAATTTTGAACACGCTATGTTCTGAAAACGAGAATAATCTCTTTTCTCATAATGCTACAACCCTCTAAAAATTGGTTTTCATGTAAATCGATTTGGTGTTAAGGCTAACTTTATCATGTTTCATTGCTGAATGTTCCTCAATTGTAGATTCACAATCGAGAAATAGTACAGTAAGTTGCTTTAACCCGTCTAATTTTGAACACGCTATGTTCTGAAAACGAGAATAATCTCTTTTCTCCCAATGCTACAACCCTCTAAAAATTGGTTTTCATGTAAATTGATTTGTTGTTAAGGCTAACTTTATCATGTTTCATTGCTGAATGTTCCTCAATTGTAGATTCACAATCGAGAAATATTTTCCTTTCTCTCATTTGCTGTTGTTATTACTGATCACTGAAGTCAATGATTTTTGCACAGTTGGGGTTTCAATACTATTCCTTGCAATCTCACCACGATGCGTTTGAAATCAGATTTTTAATGTCTGAGAGTGCTTCATTCCATGTGCAGTGTTTTTAATGCACATAATTAAGGATTAGTGTCAACTGCCAATCAAATGTATTTTAGCTGTTATAATAATATTACAAATAAAAGTAAAAATAATTCATATTGAAAACGCAATTCATTTAATGACATGGTGCAGAGCATATAATTGGTTAACTCCAGAGATTAACTTTAGCTGAGTATCAACAGTAATAATAAATCTGACAAAATCCCTGAATCATGAACCCTGAGCTTATGAGTATTTACCGTAAATCACATACAATAAAAATGTAATTATAGTTTAAGGTTAATAAGAACTACAATGGGTCACACAATATTTTTAAACTGAATAATAGTACTTTTTTTACATTTTTGTAATATTGTTGTAAATTTTAAAAGAAGTTGGCAAATGTTCTGAAAATGTTTTTTTGAAAATTTGAGCTAAATCGATTGGCTGCTGATTTTATCGGGTCGTTATTCAATAAAAAGTTCTCTAATAGTTGGAGTGGAAGAAATAATTTGGTGAAAACGAATGTGACTGAAAGGTCATTGGTTCGATACTGGATAAGATTGAAAATCAACATGCTGTAATGACTCACTTAAACCAATACTGCTATAAAGTCAAATGTCCAAATATATTTTTGATGTATTGAATAGAATGCCAACTCAAGTGTCAACTTCGTCACTCGGCTGTAGTTCAAATGACGATTATGAACCCTGGGCTTATGAGTATTTACCGCAAATCACAGACAATAAAAATGTAATTATAGTTTAAGGTTAATAAGAACTACAATGGGTCACAAAATATTTTTAAATTGAATAATAGTACTTTTTTTACATTTTTGTAATATTGTTGTAAATTTTAAAAGAAGTTGGCAAATGTTCTGAAAATGTTTTTTTGAAAATTTGAGCTAAATCGATTGGCTGCTGATTTTATCGGGTCGTTATTCAATAAAAGTTCTCTAATAGTTGGAGTGGAAGAAATAATTTGGTGAAAACGAATGTGACTGAAAGGTCATTGGTTCGATACTGGATAAGATTGAAAATCAACATGCTGTAATGACTCACTTAAATCAATACTGCTATAAAGTCAAATGTCCAAATATATTTTTGATGTATTGAATGGAATGCCAACTCAAGTGTCAACTTCGTCACTCGGCTGTAGTTCAAATGACGATTATGATTGGGTGTGCTTATCAGTCGTCGTCAAAAACAGGCAGCAACAAACATACAACAATAACTAAACATAATTTATTTAAACTTGAGTGATTCACTCAGTATTTCCCTTATTACCTTTGAAATAAATGATAGGCAATTGGATTTAATTTAAATAATTCCGTCGATAACAAACAATAACAATATTTATTTAAGCACGATAGCTCGAATCAGAACGCGGACTATACCGCTACAGATACAATTCCCTTCCTTTCTCTTTCTGAGTCAAGTTTTTCAGAGAGAAACAAGAGCGTAGGAGGTTGCCATAATTTC
>CM075850.1:119794771-119819771 GCA_037975125.1 Latrodectus hesperus | reverse complement strand
ACGGTCATTTTTTTGCACACAAGGGCTAATTAGACCGGGACTTACGGTTTAAAGTGGATTCCGAACCACTACAAATATCCATGCCCAAGGTGGGATTCTAACCCACGAACTGTTGAACCGAAGGCAAGAGCGCTAACCATTCGCCTGCCAGCTCATACTGGGGGAGGAGAGAAGTGTTGCACTTTTCCAAGAAAGACTGCTGTGGCTCGTTTTAGAGGACAGACTACCTGTTCTCTAGAGAATTAGAGAGGTGGATTCCCCAAACTGTATCTTGTGTGACTTGACTTTAATCAACAAATGATTTCTGAACATTTAAATAATTGTTTCGTACTTACTCAATATGATGACATTGTCTAAAAGTATTGAAAAACTCCTGAACTAATGGTTCAGGGGTTTTCAGGAGTCTCCTGAACTAATGGTCGAACATAGCACATATATATATATATATATGTGCTATGTTCGGCATTTGTAAAATAAACTTTGAATTGGAAAAAAAAATGTGCTGATAATGATCGGTATAACATTAATCTTACATTGTTCTGATGCAGCTTTAACAAATTATTGTACTTCAAACTTCATTTTTCAGCTTGTAAATATTTGAACACACACTACTGATTAATATTTCTCATGCATATTTGCTCCGCTAACAGTCTCAGCCTGGGAAGAAGTGTCGATAACATTCTTAAGCATCTAAAGCTGAATATTGCAATAAAATCACAATATGCATAATACTTCAAGACCAGATTTTGTGATGAAATATTTTATTAAACACCACTGCTGATATATGAAACGAGTATGCTAACAAAAAAACATTCAATGGAAAATCAGAGATCAAAATGATGGTAATTGTTTATTAAGTCTTATTTTCTGTTATATATTTCAATTATATGTATTAAGTAATGCGCTTCACTTATGATAATGAAATGTGCTTCATATATAAATTTCTTATTTTAATTAAACTTGAAAAATAAAACACGAATAGATGGAATTTTTCTTTGTATTTAAATTCATCCATTTGTGGAGTTTGTCACATATGTACATCCTTCACACTTCCTAACTAATTACATTTAACAAATAAACTAATTCAACAAATAACAAAGTTCCTCAGTTTTATGTTACGCACTGCAGTTTTTGAAATTGAATAAAAATTGCGAAAATAAATCAACACAACTACAAGCGTTTTTGAGACTAAGCCAAAAAGTAACAACATAAAAATACAATTTTTTCCGAGTCAAATTCAGAGCTTATCAGATATTTTTGTCTTTAATTTCACATATTAAATTGAATCAACATATCAAACTTCTAACAGAAACCTTTTGTTCAGAAAGATCTTCGATATTCTATTACTTTTATTAAATTAAACTGCATACTTCAATCTGCATTAGCTCCCACATAAAATTCTTTAAATCTAAAAGTGAAAATGAAACAAAATAATTTTATTTTGAAATGATATATCAAAACAAATTTTTATTCTAAAAGAAAATTAGAATGCATATTGCATCAAATTATGCTTATTGCATTATTTCAATAAATCGATATATTTTCAGCCTCTCCCAAATATATAAAAAATAAAACATGTATATATATATATATATATATATATATATATATATATATATATATATATATATATATATATATATATATATATATATATATATATATATATATATATATATATATATATAATAAAAAGAGATATTTTCAGATTTATCTTTCTTCCATAATTCTTAAACTGCTTTTAATGTCATTTTTGTTTATCTTAGCAAACACATTTAAAAGATTTTTAAACATAAATACTGTTATATCATTTTCATATTTTAAAATTCATAAAAATTAAATATTGAAATGTCTATTCACATGTGCTTGCTGAAGTTTAAAAAATATTGAAATTTAAGAATAATTACAATGAGACGATAACGAGTTAATAACGAGACTATAACAAAAAATTTAATGAGGCATAAAATTTTTGAAATTTTGAAGGCCCTCCCTTCTGTTTCGCACCACATTAGATGAGGAACTTAAAGAAATTTTTGCATGAATAAACATTTCAATACGAAGACCTTAGTTTGGATTTTGTTATGAATCATGATACAATTTAATTATGTTTACTGTTTCAATTATTTTCTATTTTGTTGCAGCGTTGCCATCCACTGCCTATAAAAACCATGATAAACACTTTTCAAAATTATCGCAATGGCTATAAACCAACTCCAGTTTTTTATTTCATGGTGAAATTTCATAATTTACATAAAGAATGTAGAATTCAGACTATTTATATTAATTTAAATTCTCTAAAGATGGAAATTTTAAGTACATAAAATTTCTTTGCTGTTCTTTGTGAAACTTAGACAAGAAAAGCTCGTTATCCGACACTTATGGGAATTTACGTCAGAAGGGTGCGCCTTTCTTTTAACCAGAGCTCCAGAACGAAGGTGAAAATACGTCTTTACTGTAAGATTCCTCCGATAGATGGCACCACTAGAGGATCCACTCCTTCATTTCTATTGTTTTCATAAAAGTATGTTTATTTTATAATTAGAAAATTTTATCAACATTAAATCATTGATCGTGTAGAGCAAACTGTTTGAAAGAGATTGGACATTGAAAAGGACATTTGCAGTACAATGAAAACTCAAAACTTTTAATGGAAAGAAATACTTTACAAGCATATATTCAATCTGCTAATTGTAAGATTATGTAATATAAAACAAACATTTAGCCATGAATATGCACTAAATAAAACTGAAAATGTAAGTGTCAATTTTAAAACCTGTTTCCCTTTGCATAAAATAAAATAACACTTCCGAGAAAAGGTCCTTTACAATCATATTCTTCAAAAAAACAAGTCTAAATGCACAAACTCTAGGAAAATTTCCTTTCATTTTACATATTTTCTGTTAATAAAACTAATAAAATATTCTTCTTAAAAATCTTGCAACATCGTAGTAGAATTTAAATGTTTCCACACTTACTTTTCTGGAATTATACTCCCGGGAAAAATCAAAAATCTCGGAGGAGTGGAAAACACCCCCCACCCATAATTGGTACAAGGGATCAAAACCGGGTTTGTCCAAGTTCTCTCAAGACTTGCTAGCGGTCATATTAAGTGCCTCACTTTCAACGAGGGCAGGAAAACTTTCGTCACCTGCACCAAATCATCAGGCTTCTCCTGAGCATCTTTTGGATTGCATGGGTCTCTCTAGGGAGGATCTCTTTAGCAATCCTCTTTTAGTCTTCGACTTCCTTACAGTCAACGAACTCGTGGATCTAGTCTGACTCCGTCAGACATGGAGGATAAGCAACAACAACAACAGAATTTAAATGTAAATAAATTCTATAATATTTTAGAATAATCATTTCATTTATTTAATAAAAGGAAAAATGGAATATAATATTGAAAAGGAGAAACTTTTAGACTTTTAGAAACAATGAAGGAACAGAAGTACATTTTAGAATACAAGAAAACATCAGCTCAAATTAAAGATTTTTAATTAAATAAATATATTAGAAAAGATAAAATTTGCATGAAATCAAAGGAAAAAACATATTTAATAAACTTCTGAAAATTTTGCTATACGTCAAGTGCATTTAAGTGCCTGTAAATTAAAATTTAATTGTCACATTCAGAGGAGGAAATTTTCTCCAGACCAAACATGATAACTACTCAACGACCGACCACAGGACTTTCGATTCCACAGGTTTAACGAGCACGTATATCGCATGCACTCGATGGGTCTTTGGCGGCAATGGGAATCAAATCCAGCTCTTTTGGACGGAAGGCCGATGCCTTAACTACTAGGACCCTTAAACTTTCGTTAAAAATATCTAACGTTTATTAATTTTAAATGAAACTAAAATAACAGGACATCATTTTCATAAGCATTGCAGGTGCCTTTAAATTCCAATTTTTATGACTCTATATAAAAGTTTTTAGTAAATTTTATTGAGATTTTTTGAATAAATATAAATTTACTCTCTTAGGAATCTTCATGTAAAATTTTCTATTAATTTTACCCAGAAAAACTAACTGTTATCAAAGCTATTTTCTGCTTCTGGAAAAAAAATAATAAGCCAGATTTTTTCTCTGAATTTGAGCTTATGAAACAGAAAAAAGCGATGATTATAATGAATGTAATGTGAGAGCTGCTTTACTAAAAATATTTTTTTAAAACAACCGGCTACAAGATTTTTTTCTTATCATTCATCTGACAAACTATTATTTTAATTTAATCTATGCTTAACTGGTATTATTTTTCAAAAAAAACTCAATTCAATGGGTGGCCTCGATCAAATTGAAAATTACATTAATACATGTATTCTTATCTAAAAATATTTTCACATTTTTATAGTTTTTATATCTTAAAATTTTTATAAATAATTTTATTGCAATCGCGCGCGCGAATTCATATTTACTATATATTAATTTTAATAAAAAATTGTGATACTCTTTTACATTGTAAAGCGAAGGTATTTAATGCTGTCCTTTGAAATGTTTTCTATCTTAGTTACAATTGTTATTTACATAAATGTGATTACTATAATTTTGCTTTTGTAGAAAACGTCTGTGACGTTATTTTGCACATTTGCTTATTTGAAAAGATGAGTAAAAATTTGTAAATTTATCTTGAGTTGAGAATAATTATCTATATTAGGGTTTGACATAAATTCAGACATCTTAATATTTTGATTAATAGAAATTCCTTTTGATCTTTAAATAAATACTAATTGTGGGTTCTTTTCAGAATCATCTAATTTTAAAAGACTTGATACTTTTATTAAAAAAATCAGTTTGATAAAATGTTGTTTACTTCGAAATACAAGTGGACGGGTGAAAAAGGAGCTTATCTAAGATTTATAATCCAGGGTAATTCAATGCATCCAGACAAGAGCCGAATGACAGTTTCAAAAATTCAAGCACTCAGTCAACGCCTGTCTGGCAAGTATATGGTGCGCTCCCGACGCTTCCATTCCGCAGTTCTTGGTTCTGAACTTATCTCGAACTTGAGTGCCTGCGATGGTTCGGAATCCATTTAAAATTGCAGGAGCCTGTCGTATTAGCTAACATGCTCAAAATTGCAACCACAGGGCAAATAAGGACGAACTGCTGATTTGCTGTGGTTCGAAATCCACTTAAAATTGCAATTCCTGACTTTGTTGCGTACTCGGTATTCGTAGATTAAGAACCACACAATTTAAAGAAATTGAATTAAATTTAATATCAGAATGCCGCATACAAATACAGTAGTGTGCAATACTACTCACTTTACAACGCAGTCTATCCAGTGTATAAAACAGTTCCCGCTATTTCAGTACACAAGAAATTGCTCTCTCCCAGCAACAACCATGCTCTACGAGAAACTCATTCATCGACTGACCTCCCATTGGAAGCATCTATTTATAGCATCCGATGAGCTTCTAGAGTTTACCAGAACATTCTGTACCGTTCCAGAGATATCCCAAAAGTCTCCAATTTTGCGACAAATTTGGCAATATATCGCCAAATTTGGTGCCAAACCTTAATTTCCAGAAACGGCTATCTTTCTAATTTGGCTAATTTTCCATAGATTCAGTGTATTTCCAAAGTAAAGCACAGCCAATGGACTCTACTAGAGAGCGTTATACTAATAAAGATATTTGCACCACACCTTTTGTGACTTTTGCCCTCTGAAATGCAATATAAGAATAAATTAACAAACCAGGATAAAAACAGACACTATATTTACAGAATTTGGAACAGTACTAAGCGTTTGCTAAAATGACCGTTGAGCAATAATTACATGAATCAACATCTGCTATAATTGTGAAGCTATAGTTATATCTTAATGCTATGCGGACTAACAATTTTTATCGGAACATTTGTAACCGAGTTGCAGTTCATTCAAAATTTCCTCTTAACATTATCCTCATTTTCTAAAATTTATTTTCAAAGCAAGAAAAAAATTTTTTTTCAGTCCTTGAACTCGAAATTCAGTTCACGGTTTTAGTATTTTGATGAATGGATGAGTGTAGACAAAACTTTATTACATTCATACCTCATTTCTATAAGTAATTTTATTTTTATTAAATTAATTATTTGGATTGAAATAAGTATTTAGAAAATATTTATCAAACTTGTGTATTTGATAGCGTTGGCTTCAAAGTTTGTGTGTTTAGCTTCTGAGAATAAATATGGAAGATTTATGAAATTGCACAAGATGGAGTCATCAGTTTCTGACATGTCTATCAGATTATTAAAACTGTCTCAAACTTGTTTTCTAAAATATTATTGACTTAAAGTGAATCGAAAGGATATTTCCTTCTATTTACGAAATTCTACATGGTTTTAACAAGCATTTAAGTTGGCAAGTCTAATGGTCTTTCTTAGAAACCACAAAAACTAGCAATTCCTGAGTGGGGCATCAGAAAAAATGCTAAGGTGGTTATAAAATCATCTTTATTAATATGAAATCAAAATAAATTAAAATTAAATTTAGAATTTTTCCTTTTTCAAAAGTGCTTTAGTAGAAGAATTTATTTTTAATACGTTGCTGTAGTAACGAAATTAAATAGGTTATATATTTAAGAATGATTCACAATTATAACTTGTACCTTATTGACATAACAGTTGCATCCGATGAATACCAGTTGCTTATGAGAAGAAGAATTTTGTCGTTATTTTTCACACAATAAAGCGATCACGCGATTACAAAGACCATGAAAATTATTGCAACCGTGCGGAACAACAGCAAATGAATAAGATATTTAATGTAACTCTATTTTTTAAAAATATTGTTACAGTCAATTTTTTCAATATGTTAATTTGAAAATGCATTGAGTAGATTTTGGATTGAGTGAAGGGCTGAATATATAGCTTTTAACATTGTCACCAATGTTAAGTCCAGCAATACTCTTTTATTTTTCATTAACATTTAACCTCTTCGCGACGGGCGGTGCATATATGCATTTCGTAAGGACGAAAGTGAGGGCCGGGCGATGCATATATGCATTTCGCATGGACGAAAGTGAGGGCCGTGCGGTGCATATATGCATTTTAAGCTGGAACAATTTTTAATAATCACTAGATGGCACTATGTGTCCATTACATTTAAACTAAACGTAGTTTTAGTGTTCTGACCTTTAATTTTTTTCGTATTCCTGCTTTTTTTGATATTTTGATTATCAGGTGTGGGTGGGGAGAGAGGAAATCTCAATGTAAACAAACACAGCTCGGCTCTTCAACTATCCACGTGATTTAAGCATTCTCGCTTCTGATAGCTCTCCGAACACTTTTTTTATTTTGTTTTCGCTACTATTGGAAGTCTTTTAGGGTTTTAGCGTCAGTTTCGTTACAGTTTTTACAGCTTTCGGTTATATTTGCTCACTTTTCTTGTTATTTCGAAAATTCTCGACTCCAGATTATTATGGCGAGGATTACCTGGTAGGCATTTTCCTACCCTTAATTTGAACAAAAAGAAAGAAAAAAGTCGCAGAAAGTGCATTGTTTGCTCACAAACCGTGATGAAAGAAAAGAAAACACAACAAACATTTTATACTTGCAAATCATGCAATGTCGGACTTTGCGTTTCTCCGTGATTCGAGATTTTCCATACTCAGTCTTCATTTTAAATTTTGTTATTTTTTCTTGTAAGTAGTTCTTGTATAGTTTTTATTAATTTGCAAATATGTTGAAGTGTTTTGTCAATTAAAATTTTGGAAAAACTAGAATTGCACTGTCGAAATTTATTCCTCAAAGTAAGCAACTTTTTTTATATATATATTTTCATATAAATTGAAGGGAAAACATTATTAAAGTCTAGTTTAATGTTATAAGATAGATTATGTGATAATCTAAAATGCTACCAAAAATCACGGCGATAGGACTTTAACTTTATTATTTACGAATTTTTTTCTAAAGTTAGGCCTGTCAGAAAAAAACCTCCGTCCTGTAATATCATTCCTTTCACTTCAGCTTCGTCCTGAACGCGCGCGGTCTTAAACAAAGGCTCAAAAGTACAAGCTTTAACGATTGCTAAAATTTTCTTTTATGCGGTTGAAAGCATGACTTCGATATTTAATCAATTATTTAAAATGTGAAAAGTTGAGTTGGCAGATAAATGAGTATCTTTCGAGTCTTCAGTTCAATAATTCATGGGTTTGATTCCCAGCACAGGGGGAATTATTCATAATCACTGTGTAGCAGTAGATTCTGGTTTGGTTAATCTTTGTACCAAAAGGCAACCATGGAGCAAAAAACAAATTAAAGGGGCTTCATTTAGCATTCATAATGGAATATTGTTATGACATGTCTCCTTGGAATGAAAGATCTTGGGATCGATACCAGTCATCATTGAACTAAAGGAGGTGGATATTCTTTTTTTGTACGTAAATTAATTTGAGGGTGTTTTATCTCCTTTGCGACACGTTAATATGGCCTACAAAAACTTCTCTCTGAACGCAGGGTGCGCGGTCCATGTCTGAATGCCTCATGACGTTCATCGGACATTAGATTCTATATTCATTGGTTAAAACAGTCATGAGAAAAAGAAAAACTTTTCTTACACAATAAAACTAAATTTATTTTAATCTTTGAATTTCCTAACACGAAACTTAACATAAATTGCAAATTACTTCATTCAAAGACATAAATTAAATGATTTATATGAATCCATGTAAAAATTTTCCTTGTAAAAGAATTGTTTTCCCTTAAATTTTTTTGATTAAACTGTCTTTATTTTCAAAAACTAAAAAATAAACAGAAAGAAACTTAAATGGCTAAAGATACTAAGCCAATAAGGAGTTCATAAAACTCATTAAAATCAAAACTGTACAGCATTATAACATCTAAATGAATTAAATGTGAAACAAAAATATATTGAATGTATATTTAATTATAAATGTAAATAATATATATATATATATATATTATATATGTGTGTGTGTGTGTGTTTTGATGAACCCCCTAATGAAGCTGGTCATGACGGAACTCCATTTTATTTATTTTTTATTTTGAATTTTTCCATTTCATTCTGTATGCTTATTTAAAAATGTTTCAAATTTTAAATTTATTTCAAATTTCACTTTGTCTATTAGTTGTATGTTCTGTTTGTGTGTGTTATACTTAAATATTTTTGTCTATTTGTTTCGTTTGTTTCCTTTTAGTATTTCAATATTTGTAGTATTTGTTTCAAATATTAAACTATCTTCGATTATATATATATATATATATATATATATATATATATATATATATATATATATATATATATACATACATATATATATATATATATATAAATATACATATATATATATATATATATATATATATATATAAATATACATATATATATATATATATATATAAATATACATATATATATATATATATATATATATATATATATATATATATATATATATATATATATATATATATATATATATATATACATATATATATATATATATATATATATATATATATATATATATATATATATACATATATATATATATATATATATATATATATATATATATATATATATATATATATATATATATATATATATATATATATATATATATATATATATATATATATATATATATATATATATATATATATATATATATATATATATATATATATATATATATATATATATATATATATATATAAATATACATATATATATATATATATATATAAATATACATATATATATATATATATATATATATATATATATATATATATATATATACATATATATATATATATATATATACATACATATATATATATATATATATATATATATATATATATATATATATATATATATATATATATATATATATATATATATATATATATATATATATATATATATATATATATATATATATATATATATATATATATATATATATATATATATATATATATATATATATATATATATATATATATATATATATATATATATATATATATATATATATATATATATATATATATATATATATATATATATATATATATATATATATATATACATACATATATATATATATATATATATATATATATATATATATATATATATATATATATATATACATACATATATATATATATAATAGTAGAAAGTATAATAATAGAATAATAATAGAAAGTTAAGAATAAGAATAATAATAGAAAGTTAATAGGTTGGATAGACATTGTTCTGCGGTTTTACATTTTTGAATAATCATTACTTTAGTTCATTAATTTTCCAGAATATATAACTACATATAATTTGCTTTAAAATTCATGATCGTTACAGTTGCGAAAGGCATGTCATTAAGCCAAACAAAATTCATAATGAAGTGTGTAAAAATGTCCTTAAATTTCCCCCTGAATAATCCTTACAAACTCGGCATAAAAGGAACAAGTGCCCTGGCGGATCTCCAACTCTCGCTTTTTACACTCTAACCAAACAACATCAACTTCTTTTTACAAAATTTTCGAATGCGACAAGCGATCTTTATAAAATGAATTATTAAAGTGCTCTTGCGTTTTCGTTGTCTCTAATAACAAGTTAAAATTTGAAAGAGGATGAAAATAATTATGTAAAAGGGTATTTCAGCTTGGTTAAAAAGTAAAACATTTAAATGAGTTTCAGAAGTCACATCATAAAAGTCATTTACAATACACTAGATTTCTTGGTAATTATTTGTGATTAAAATGAGGAAAAACCATCTTGTAATGATTAATACTAGCATAAATATTTTATGACTATCAAACAAAATATTTGTTAAGAGTTTTCTTACATAAAGGTAATAATTATTATTTTAAATTTTAATACACTTTTGTTAGTGTCTTGAACATGCCTGGTCATGAAATTTTGATTTCATTTGTAGATAATCTCTGGTTTGGTCCTATTGACGACTGTACGTCAAGGATGTGTTTTCGTTGTTTAAAGCATGCAACCCTATCGGGTGTGAGCTTCGGAATTTCCCAAATCCATTACTATACAACACCTACCCACAATGCTTGAAAATGTCCTCTTGGGATTTAACACTACCCAACTCCTTAGATTTCGGACAACAAACTACTTCGATTTAGATGTCAGATAAGATTTCTTCTTCTTCTTCTTCACAAGCTCAACAGCCTATTGCAGGACAAGGCTGACTCGCTGATCTTCTTCCAGCTGACTCTATTAGCCGCAGCAGCCCTCCATCGGTTGACTCCCATTATTTTGAGGTCTTTTTCAACATCGTCCAGCCACCGCGTGGGTGGACGTCCTCTACGACGAATCCCTTCGATTTTTGAGAATGTCACTTTTTTGGTGGGAAAATCATCGGTGCATCTGTACAGGTTGCCCAACCACCTTATTCGTGATGCCTTTATAGTTCTTACAATATCGGTCCCACCGTATTTGCTATATTTTCTATTGATTTCATGATTGAATAAAATACTCCACTCATTATTCACTTGGATGGGTCCAAAAATCTTCCTCAAAATATTTCTTTCAAAGATCAATAGCTTTTCCTCCTCTGTCTTAATGAGGGTCCAGCATTTACTGCCATACAGAACAATTAGCCTGATTAGGGTTTTATATAGGTTCAATTTTGTATTTATAGAAATTAATCCAGATTTGAATTGGCTTCTGAGGCCATAAAAACATCTATTAGCAAGAAAGATTATATTATTAATTTCGATTTTTAAATCATTGTTACATGAGATCAAAGTTCCTAAGTAACTAAACTGTTTTACCGAATCAAAAGTATAATTACCTATCCTCAAAGGTGTTGGGTCAAAAGTTTTATTTGTTGCAATCAGAAATTTTGTTTTGTGTGCATTAATAATAAAGATTTTTCTTATCCCGTTATATTTTTGCTCTACTGCTCTCAATGGAGTGATTATGCGTCTAGTAAAATGCATATCTATAAATACAAGCGTATTCTATTGATCAAAGGATATTCTATCGGTAAAAAACCTCTGGTTTGTTTTCTAGTCGATATTGTTCATTTGAAAATCGAGGATACGTTTCTACTGCTTTCAGCATGCAAACTTGTCTGGTGAATATTTATATAAAAGAAAGTATACCGAAAGCTCCTGTTACTCGTTTTTACTCTTGGACAAATCAATCTCGTGAAGTGACTGCTATGCGAAATTAAGTGAGAAGGATGCTTCTTTCGTTTATTCACGGAGCACCACAAAGTTGAAATTACGTCTTTACTCTAAGACTCTTCCAATAGATGTCGCCACCAGAGATTCCATTGCCACAATTTTCACTCTGAGACGGAGGAAATTTTCTACAAACCATTACACCCGTGGCAACTGCTCAACGACCGACGTGAGGACTTTCGATTCCACAGATTTAACGAGCACGTGCATCACATAAACTCGTTGAGGGATTGGCGGGATTGGGAATCCAACCCTGCCCTTCTGGACGGAAGGCCGATGCCTTAATCAGTAGGCTACCACGTCCTCCCCCGAAACCTCCGTTAAGTGGCTCATGTTATCCATATAATTGTTTAATTAAGAGGTCGAGAATCATGACGTATCTAGATTTAAATACAGATATATGTAAGCACTTGGGTTCCTTTTTTTAAGTTCAACCGTTTTATTTAAACGTTGTCTTTTCTCTAAAGTATCTTATTTGAATTTTTGATTAAAAAAACATCGCACGAGAAATCATCGTGAAGTATATTTATTAAAGTTGAAAGTGCATTCCATTCGAAATCTTTTCTGCTTCTCGATAACTCTTATAGGACTATGATTAAGAAATAATATCCATTCTACATAAAAAAAAGCAAGTCGTCTTTTGTAAATGAAGAATCTTCATTTAGGCTGAAAAGATTCTGTTTACCCTTGTTGATTACAAAGTAACCCATGAAATGTTTGCCTTTATTTCTTTGGCATTGAATGAAGGACAATCGCGGTACGTAGATTATTATTAAATCACGTTTCTTAAAAACGTGTTGATCTAGAATGAATACCAGTCATTATAAGTCACGCAATGAACTGATTAAACTACGGGTCAACTGTGCACTTTCATCTATCGTCATGCTTAGAGAAACGAAAGCAATTATGAGTTTGTTCGATGTTGTTTGTTTAATGATATCCAAGTAGGCTTATCAGCAGTCACTGAAATGTCATTTAGTCACAACTACTAAGTCACTGAAAATGATAAGCATTTACAGACAGTTCTGTACACGCAAGCCATTGGTTTTAAAGATTTGAATCACAATTTGCGCGTCCAATGATGTAGACATCTCCTAAGCACTTACAGACTTGTGTGCTTTCAAAACATCAGGGTTTTAACACCAACGAGCTGCACAGCTAAAGACCCACTGGCAGAGGATGCCGATGGACATTAATTCGAAAACGAGCAGTTGGCTGCATTTTCTACACACCAATTTCTTTTTGACACTCTGTACTTTATGAGTAAATATACATTTATTTTCTCACAAGTTTGTTTGCTATACATAAATGTTGTTATCTAAAATCGTGGTATCCTAAACTTACGCGTATATTACTTTAAAAACAATATTCGTTTATCCTATATTGTAATGTATCTAAATTATCTTCCTTTCTAATTTCCCAAGTAAGTTACAGATTGATTATATATATTATTTTCAATTTCTTATTACCACCTCAACTTTTGTGAAATATGTGCACAAATAACTATTGCTTGTGTTTTTAATTAAAAATTGAATAGCATATCCACATAAAATTTAGTTAAACATTAAAATTAAAATATTAATGAAGTAGAATTTTGAGAGTATATATGAAGAACTTCATCATTTACAGCTATTTAAGTAAAATTTCGGGATGCATTGATGCTGCTCTGTATTTTTAACCTTATTTTCTTCATCACTCAATGTTTTTCTTAGATTTCACTTCATTTCAAAGAATAATGTCTCATAAATCTTTTACTCAAATTAAATTAGGATTGATGCGTTACAATTTTCTGTTGAGTGTTAGCCATTTGTTTTTTTTTAATTTCACTAAAATTTGCCCGAAAATAACCAATTTCGCAAAAAGTATGCTACCTGTAATTAAAATTTTGACTAATTTTATGTTTTTAATTTATAACTTATCAGAAATCAAGATAAAAAAATTGAAATTAACTTTTAAAATAAAATTTGCCACGAAATGTAGGCGATACCTTAAGCAATAGATAACAATGAAGTATTGTTTACGAAATATTTTTCACAAATTGTTTTTAAAAGAAATAAGTTTTGCAATACCAGCATTTTAGTAGTTTTACAAAATAAATTATTTGTTAAATTCTTACGAATGAATTGTCAATACAAAAAAAATTTTGGAGATAAACATGGAATATCAAAAAATTTATAGAATATAAGTTTATTAAAAAAATTAAAAAAGTAAAGAATTCTATGTAAGAAGCAGCAAAGTATGTTTCATATATTAAATTATTGTGTTAAAATCTATTTAAAATCTGTTTCTTCTTTTAAATACTTATTAAAGTATAACTATTTTGATATTTATGAGTTCAATATTATAAGAACACTTTTATTATCTATTATCTTTTGAATATACTTTAAAATAACGCACAGTTATGATTTATACAATACAATTAGAATTAAGTGCTTATCACAGATAAATGTTTTGCTGATTAAATTACCTTTATAATAAACAGATAAAATAAAGCGTTTTTACACTGAGAACATAGCAGATTTTTCTGCTTCCAGATCGGTAAATATATGTTTGAGACAAGAAAAAGAAGAATTGGACCGAACGATTTTCAATATGCGTTCACTCGAAATCTCCCTTCTGATACGTCTGTTTTTGCAACGATAAGAAAAGGAATAAGCTGGTAATTACATGCATTGTTAAGGCTAGTAGCATATAATTTAATTAAATACTATTTGCTTAAGCATTTCTCTTACTACAAAATCGCTTATCAGAAAATGTTAATTTGAAAATGGATAATAAATTTAACGGAAAGTAATTTGATGTGAAAAAATGATTTTATCGAACAATTTTCAAAGAAGTTCAAAATTATAACTGAAAATGTTTGCATAAAAAAACCATTTGAAAATTTTTAATTAAACTTTTGCGCCATATATATATATATATATATATATATATATATATATATATATATATATATATATATATATATATATATATATATATATAGTATGTCCACTAAAGTCCCTTGCCACCCTCTTAACTTCGGAACTGCTGCTACTATATTTATAAAAGTGGTGTCTAGATATAGTAAAGTAGCCATGCGCTACTGAATGAATCAGACTACTGCGCCATCTGGTGGAAAATTGCGAAGTTAGCTTTCCTATCTCGAAAACCGAACGAGATAGAGAGAAAAAATGATTTACAAAGTTGTAGAGCATCCTCGATTTAGTACGAAAAGATACCTTGTAGGCATTAATGTGAAGAATACAAGGGTTAAAACGGGCATTTCTTGTTTCGTGCTGTGACGTGACAAAACGATCTAATAAAGGAAAAAGAAAATTGTTATAACAATATACTTTATTTAAGATGTTCAAACTTCTCACCATCAGCTGCAAAGCACATTTGGATCCTCGCTTGAAGATTACGTTGCACATGTTGGAACACGCGATCGTAATGTGTCGTTTAAGGTCCTGCAAATTTTATGGAGGAGTCGCATACACCTGCTGTTTCAAGTATCCCCACAGGAAAATGTCCAGTGGAGTCAGATCAGGAGAACGTGGAGGCCTCTCTTTGAAACCGCCATACCCTAGTATTTGGTTGCCAAATTCCTTGACGAGGTACTGCATACTGGAGATGTCTAGTGAGCAGGTGCGCCGTCATGTTGAAATCATAGATTCTTAAGATTAAACAACGGCAGGCTGTCCACAAAATCCGGTATTACCAAGAAGATATCTCTTTTATAGCTGTTTCAGGTGAACATGCATGACGTTTCTTACGTATTTGCATACTGTATATAAATTATTGGAATTATTTTTAATACTTCGGTTCTTCCCATTTCGAAATAAAAGTGAAAAGTGTAATCACAAAAATTTAAATCATTTTCTTTCACCGCTAGCGGTAAAGAAAATGATTTTTTTTTTAAAATATGCACACGTATGATGTGTCACATCACAGCACGAAACAACAAATGCGCGTTTTAACCGTTGTATTCTTCACATTAATGCCTACAAGGTATCATTTCGTACTAAATCAAGGATGCTCTACAACTTTGTATATCACTTTTTTTACCTATCTCGTTCCATTTTCGAGATACGAATGATAACTCCACAGTTTTTCACCAGGTGGCGCGATAGGTGGTTTTATTCAGAAGCGCAAGGCTACTTTACAATACCTAGATATCACTTTTATGAATATAGCAGCAGCCGTTTCGAAGTTAAGAGGGTGGCAAGGGACTTTAGTGGACATACTGTATATATATATATATATATATATATATATATATATATATATATATATATATATATATATATATATATATATATATATATATATATATATATATATATATATATATATATATATATATATATACTATATATATATTCATACCGCTTCCCGTAAGATCAACAAAATGAAGCATCTCTCGCTGCCTGCAACGTGTGGGAGGGTGGCCACATTCTCCCTCGTTGGCTGTTTGGAATTCCTTAGGCAAGGGACCTGTGATAGATTAAAGTAGAACTCCAGAAACGCACGTGGGAAGTTATTCCGTTCGTGTGGCGGAAACATAAATAGGAGGGTGCCAGTTCAGGTGTGACCTCCGTACTACGTGCTAGGAAGCATGTTGGAGCTACAACAACAACCTGTTTGCATGTCAAAATGAAGAGTCATTTGGAGATATGCGAATATTTTAAAGCCTTTATCATACGATGCAGTCTCAAACTCCTATGTAAGTAATGTACACAAATCGGCATGTTATTCGGACGATAAAGTATATGTTCCCTAATAAGCATAAAAAAACTTTCTTTAAATATAAATAACTCATAACATATATGAGAACCATTCAAATACGTTTTTCCTAGGCCATATATTACCTTAATATTTTTAAAATTTTTGATCTTCAGTGTTCAATAATTTTCTAAATACTAAAAATATTCTTTTAAAGTAACTCTCATTTTTTCCAAATATTGACTAGTTTTCAGTTATAAAAAGATTCAAGGTGCATGCCTTTTTACATTTTCCTTATTGTTTAACAGAAGGAATTTTCAAATGCAATTTTTAAAAAATATTCACCTGAAAATAAAATATAACACCGTATGTTTCAAAGGTTAAAAGATTGATTACAATTGCTTGTTTCGTGATATTTTTTTAAGAAGTACATTCTTTTTTGTGTCTCGTAACTCTCTTTATCCCTTAAACTAGATCGGTGCGTCCTAAATTCCGGAAATCAGCCACTGTGTTGAACGGGGGCGAGGCGAGGAACACATACCCACTTCACTTCACTTCGCTCATTTATTTCCATTGAATCGATCTTTTACTTGTATTATATATTTCTTTCGTAAGAAAATGTCCTACTAGTTCTAGAGTAAAGTAATTTCTAGTTTAGATATATTCTTTAACTTGAAAAATGAAGAGAATTCATAGTAATTAAAAAGGTTAGAAATTTAATATATTCCATTTTATATGCTAATTAAATGTTTTTGATGAAGTGTGGAGTTTTATTGTACGTCAAATGTTTGAATATAAAATGGCATGAAAAATATTGTCTAATAAATTCTTATATAAAAAAATTGATTTATATTTAGAGGGAACTACAAAAGATTGTGTAAAATAAAAAGTAAACAATTATTAAATAGAATAAACTCACGCTTATTTAGTGAAGTATTTAAATAAATAAGAAAATAATGTATAGAAATAATCTATATAATATTCTGAAGTAAATATACTCTCTTTCATTTCTATATTAACTTTTTGATTATGATTAATATAAACATTTAAATTATTTTTGTCTGTTTATTAAAAATTAATATTATCATCTTAGTGCAAAAGTTTCCTCTGGAGATTAGAACTTCTGGTAGAGTTATTTTGTGTATTTCATATGACACAGTTATATATATATATATATATATATATATATATATATATATATATATATATATATATATATATATATATATATATATATATATATATATATATATATATATATTATATATATATATATATATATATATATATATATATATATATATATAACTGTGTCATATGAAATACACAAAATACACAAACAGTTATATATATATATATATATATATATATATATATATATATATATATATATATATATATATATATATATATGATAGATAGATAGATAGATAGATAGATAGATAGATAGATATGTGTGCGAATAAAAAGGAATCTATGTAAGCTTATCAAAAGTTAAACTTTTATATCTTCTTCTTCTTCTTCTTAGAGTTGGGTTTGTATTATATTGGGCACCTCTGCTTTTATCAGCATTTCGTACTATTAACTCCAAACCCAAAGTTTCCTAGTTCCAGTTGCTCGGGTCACTCACTTTAATAATAAAGTCCGATAACCCTTTAATGGAGTCTAGGGGTAACTCTCTAGTATGGATGATGCCTAAAGAATTTCATCTAGGGAGGGCAAGGGCCTCGCATTCGTAAATGATATGCTTGGCCGTTTCCTCTTGCGTATGATATTTCCTGCAAATAGGGTCTTGCTGAAACAATCCCATTTTATGGAAGTGTTTTCTGAAATAGTAGTGCCCAGTTATGAAGCCTACGATTAAACGTATCTTCTGCCTAAAGCATCTTTATATACTAATAAATATTTAAACGGCAGACATTTTACATAGAATAGACTGTCTGTGTGAGTAGCAGGACCCCTAATACTCAAGTAGGACCCTTAATACTTGACCTGCCACCTCTAGAGATATCATTTCACTAGGAGGACATTGAGCCCACGATCTGTTCAACGTGCACCAACCGCCATTAGTGAACACGACGTATTTTCAGTTA
The DNA here is from genome assembly GCA_037975125.1 of Latrodectus hesperus. Classification (NCBI taxonomy): domain Eukaryota; kingdom Metazoa; phylum Arthropoda; class Arachnida; order Araneae; family Theridiidae; genus Latrodectus; species Latrodectus hesperus. The sequence goes on along the minus strand of CM075850.1, from coordinate 119,800,814 downwards.
ATCCGAGATTCGAAATTACTACTATCAGATAATGATATCAAAACGCCATACCCAATCAGGCCACAATCCTGTTGTTCAACAATTACTAGGATGGATCCCCAGACCTTACGCTCAGACCACGTTGCAGATTTAGAAGTTGAATGCTATCGTATCACTGCAACTTGATGGACCCATAAAACGTTTGATGCAATTTGGTGTACAATCATTCAAAAAATAATGAAGACCAACGTAAATTAATTGTTAAACTGCTTAAAAAATATTTGCGAACCTTGTCGCTGGATTTTCACTTGTAGAATATGAAGACAGTAGTCTATTTTACGTCAAGTTCAGGCAAGCATTCTGCAACTGTCGTTGTAGCAATTTCTTTTCGGTAATCAATATGCTCAATAATTTTCTTCTGTAACCGATACCAAAGAATACAACACAATCTGTGTTACGTTTAGTGATCAAAATCTTCAAGAAAGTTCATCCATTCTATTTTCCACTGATATTGCCAATGCAGAAAATGAAAAAAGGTATCCAAATTGGAGATAAAAATTTCCGGCATTTAATAGTATATACAGACTATGTTTACTAATCAATTTGAAAAGAAAATCATCAATAGAAACCTTCACATTAAAAAAAACCTATGAATTATTCTAGGAATAATTACCAGAGATGTTTATATGTTTTTATTTCTTTATTAATTATTAAACGTCAAAATATAGTAGAAACATTAAAAAACATTAAATTTCCCTGTGTTTTTTTAGAACAGCAAAAAATTGCTTAATGCATTTTTAGTAAAGTTAAAAAAATGCAGGGTGTCTAAAAACATGTATCTTAGACACCCTGCATTTATCCCTTGTCTATTGTTCTGAGCTGCTCGGTATTGATGCAGGTTTGTTTGCCCTCTAGAAAGATGCCTCATTTGGTGATGTCTGGATTACCTTGGACAGTCACCGCTCAATCCAGTACTTGGATGAATGGTCGCATTTTTGTGATGTGGTCGGCATTTTGGTGATCCTTCGCCTTCTCGCGCAACTTTCTCTCCTCCCCCCTGCATGCATTTACCTCTCATGTCGATATTCGATTAAATGAGAGAATGGAATATCTTGGCTAAATTGTTAGTCATTTTCCAACTCATACTGCACTCACCTACACTAAATTGCATTCTGTGGGAAAGAGAGATGTCCAGGCTATCCGGAGCATCCCACCTGCTCATGATGGAGGATCTATTGGTGGTTCTGTTGCTTTCAGTTGTTCTTGAGCTGACCAGACTACGTACTTAAGGTTTGCTTGGGGCCTTCTTCTTCTTCTTCTTAAAATTGAGTTTGTATGTCATTGGGCACCTCTGCTTTTATCAGCATTTTGTACCATTAACTCCAAACCCAATGTTTCCTAGTTCCAGTTGCTCGGGTCACCCACTTTACTAATAAAGTCCGATAACCCTTTAATGGAGTCTAGGTGTAACTCTCTAGTATGGATGAAGCCTAAAGAAGTTAATTTAGGGAGAGCAAGAGCCTCACATTCGTAAATGACATGCTCTGCCGTTTCCTCTTGCATATGACATTTCCAGCAGATAAGGTCTTGCTGAAACATTCCCATATGGTCAGAAAGTCAGTCATGCTAGGAATAGCTTCCCGACTTTCACCAGAAGAAGATGGTTTAGAGGTCATTTCTACCTCAAGTGAAGGATTCATTGCTGCCCCTTTACAAGATTGCCTCTGAGTTCCCTTGTCTTTTTCAGCAAGGTCTACTTTAGAGGCTTCACCTGCAAATGCAGAAAGGTTTGTTACTTCTTGTGTCTTTTCAGCCACAAGATAACAATTAAAAAGCTCAGGTAATATAAGTCCACCCAGCAATGCCCGAGTTACTGGGCAAGGCAAATTACTCTAGAAGTTCGCCAAGCAACTAGAGGCTCCGTTAAGACACCAATACCGCGGTGCCAATTAGCCCTAGGCATGGGTCTCATAACACCAGGGTTTACGGGAGCTGGTTCGCGGCCTCTGATTCTATATTCAAGGCTATCCTGTCATTCCTACAGGACATTCGGCTATCCACCACCTGCCGACGCGCCTGGTGGTTGTGCTCAAGCCCCAGGAAGGTACACGTACCCCCTGGTTCCAGGTGCTTGGGGCCTTAAATTTGATAGCAAGCGCCAGCTCTGTCCTACCGGTTGTAAATAAATTGTCAACCAGGCTATCCACCAACCCCTTCTTTTTGTGCCTGAGGTTTACAGAGGAGGATTTCCTTGCGAATCCTCTGCTGTTTCTTGATTTTATGAAGAATGAGGGGCTCGTTGATCTGGTGTATCAGAATTACACTACATGGTCACAAAAATGATAACACGTCTTGTAAAAGTGGTCAACAATAGTTTCGGGAAGATCAATATCTTAAGATTAAGTTTTACGAATTTCATGTTAAAGCAAATATTTTTAAAAAGTCCAAGTAATATTCAGTAGTTAAATGAGTGTATAATTTCATTTTTCCATAAATTACATTAATAACATGGCATTCAGGGAAATTTATCGGAAAATCTTAACCAATTGTAGTAAACATATCGCTTGTAATTTAGAAGATATTTGTAGAGAAATAAGATATCTCCTATTTCCGAGATATAAATATGAAATGCATTCTATGAAGTCGTTTCATAACTTTTCTAAGAGTACTTTGTTCCTATAGACATGTAACCTGAAAAGGGTTTATGTAAGAGAGCTAATAAAATGGATTTTGTCAGTTATTATGATAGAATGAAAATTTTGTGCGTTCGTTTCAAATAGAATTCATCAAATTATTTTTGAAAAAAATTTTGACATTGGACGATTTTATGGCGTCTAAACTATATATAAATGCTAGAAGTAGTTTGTCATATTGGAGTTAAACTTTATAAAAACTAACCAAAGAAGAAATAAGATTTCTTAATTAAGATAACTTATAAAATTATTAATAATTGAAGAACAACATAAAATATTGGCATAGCAACTTTTTTTTCCACTGTGTAATTCGATTTCGAAATGTGATCAAAGAAAGATAATTACATTGTCTTTCTCTAACCATTAATACATATGGAACCATGAAATTATCTAACGAATTGCTGATTTTGAATGAATCCAATAGTAAAAGAACTTCATTTTAAAAGACTTTCCATGTATTCTGATATTACCTTACAGGAATGGAATAGTCTAACATGAATTTTGCAATCAGACCATTTTCTCACAAAACTACCATTGGTAGAGCACATTAAATAGGTCGTGACTGCAATATCCTCCAATGGAATCTATAACTCTAGCACGGCAGGTCAAGTATTGAATGGTTTTGTGCATGGATCCTGCTTCTAAATTGCAGAGATTCCCATTTTTCCTCAGCAGCTTATACCTAACTATTTTTTATGCTACGCCTATCCTCTGTATCTCTGCAGTTAGTTGACGAGCAGCTAAATCAGTGATTACATTATATGTAAGCAATCACAGAAATTAGTATGTTATCCCTCTCCCCCCCCATTGACGATCATTGCGACATTTTTTCATCTCGAAGTTAAGTGCATGCTTTTTAACGCGGAAATTTTCCTTAAGTTCAAAAAATACGCATATTTTATAAAATTTTAAATCACATAATAGTGTACAAGATCTAAAAAAGTATTACTAAAAAAATGAATAGAAACTTTTTTTTTGTTGGGTTTGGCTTCTCTTCGAAACAACCAGTAAAAGAGATAAGTAAATAACAATAATGGACTTACTTGATATGACGTCAAGCTCACATCTCGAATATGCTCGATGATATTATGGAAAAATATATTATAAAAATATAATAATAAATTAACAAAAATATATAAGAAAAAATAATATATATATATATATATATATATATATATATATATATATATATATATATATATAAGAAAAATATGTAATAAATAAACAAAAAGAAATTAGAAAAAAAGAACAATTTACGATGTTTGGATGCTGGTGACAATGAAACACAACAGCAAAGGTAGAACAAAAAGTTTGAATTGAAAGTAAAACGAAAACTTCAAGTGCTTTTGCCAATGAAAAGAACCATGTATGTGACGTAAAAATGATGTAAAACACGAGCAAAACCAAATCTGGTAACAAAAAAATCTGAAAAATAACAAAAACTTAAATTGGCAGCAGAATAATTAAAACAAAGGACGCTAGATTTGGCGAGAAATCAGTTGGGGGAGGGATATCATACTTACATCACAATCACTTTTAAATCTTAAGATTAATGCGTTTATTATATCAATATTGTTTTTATATTACATATTCTGATTTATTGCAATTGGAATAATCTGTAAAGACATACATTTCACTTGAAAAACATAATAATGAAACCCTAATTTTCATTATCAACTTTATATATTCAAGAAAGCATTTAGCTAAAATATTATTTTCAAATTCATAAAAAATTACAAAATAAAATTTTGTTAATCAGATTAATAAGTATTTGGTTATTGATCTTTTATTGTTTTAACGAAACTGATGCAAATAAGTTTCTGCTGACGTAGCATCCATCTGAAGTCATTTTAAGACACACCGGAAATAGTTCTAATTTTTAGACAAAGGCTTTAATTTTTCGCACATTCTTCGTCCGCGCACTGAGTGCTTTTATATTTGAAAGGAAATGTCGCAAGGAAATATTAAATTCTATGATGTGGCGAAAACAGTTTCTCGAAAAAAGAGAAAAAAAAAATATCAACTGCTATGGATGGTCGGAAGAAAAGAAAGCAAATGATGAATTTTTAGTATGTTTCATTTTTATCTTTTTTTATCTCCGAGAAAAATATTGCCTGGAAAAGGATTTAAATTTTCATTTTATTTCCTTTATATCGAGTTTTTTCCTAACCATATATCAATTTAGGAAATGCTGAATATTTTTACCTTGCATTTTCTAGACAAGAAAGTATGGAAAAATTAAAATAATCCCAATGTAATAGGGCATTATTATAAATAAGATAAAATGTGTGTATTTAAGTAATAAATTATAAGTAATATTATTTAAGTATACAATATAAATTATAAGCTTCGACATATACTGTGGCCGCGGTAATCTAGTGGTTGGGGCATCTGCCTTCCGTCCTGAATTGCGGTGTTCGATTCCCAATCCCACCAAAGACCCAGCGAGTGTACATGCGATATGCGTGCTCATTAAAACAGTGGAATCGAACGCCCTGTGGTCGATCCTTCAGCAAGTACCATGGGTGTACTGGTCTGGAGAGAGCTTTCTTCCTCTTCAGATCAAAGTCAAAATGGTGGAAATGGATCTTCCGGTGGAGCCATCTGTCGGAGGAGTTTAAGAGCAAGGACGTACTTTCATCTTCGTAGTGCTCTGATTAAACGAAAGACGCACCCTTCGGACTTAAATCCGCATATCCAAAGTATATCCAGCTTGGCTTGTCCAAGTGTCATAAGCAACAACAGCACATATACTATCACTGTTTGTCATCTGATATTCAAATAAGTATTATTTGATTATTTTGCAAAAAATGCCATGTGTAAAGAAAACAGAATTATCACAACTGGTGAATTTCTCAAAAACAACATTTAAATAATGCATATATGTGTGTTTGAGTGTGTATAATATTTTATGAAATAACTTCCTCATATAAACAGTAATTGTTTTCTCATTCAAAAAAGATATTCTTATTTATGTAATTTTGGTTGCTAATAAACATAGCAATTAATGTTCAAGCATTCAAGAGAAACCTTAAAAATTCAGATATCTAAGAATGTCTCATCTGCAGGAAAGTAGAACCCAAGACTCCTAAAATACTTGGACATCTTTAGAAAAATATGTGACCTTCATTAATGATTGATTGACAAAAGTGCAGTTGGATCATTGGTACAGCCTGAAATTTTTTGTCTATATTTGGTAGGGATTTATAAATATTTCGTTAAATTCCTCATCAGGTTAAATATTTCACAAATAATTATTAAGAAAGGTTTTATAGTTTAAAAAAATAAATAAATATGTGCTGAGAAAAAATAAATTTGCACACACACTCATGATGTATATATAAATTTTTGCATAACACTTTGTAGAAACC